>LPNX010596282.1:19352-30414 GCA_001517045.1 Pseudotsuga menziesii | reverse complement strand
TGACCTAGCAGATTCCTATATTCCTCCTCTTTCCTCCATGGTTTTTGACTCACAATTCTTCTTCACAGTTGCCTTTCTTTTACTCAAGCAATAAAGACCCTGATTTCTACTGTTTATATTGGTCCATCACTACTTTAAACAGCAATAAGGGCAATTAGCAGGATATAGATGCACTGTTTAAGACAACAAATGTGTCACCTTTCCTGAAGTCAATGTACAGCTGATGGATAATTTTAAAAGCTTCCTATCAAATAAAATTTTGCTCCTAACCATGATGCACTAAAAAAATTCCTTGACATATATGTTAATTGCTAGCTTCTTTACAAGAAAATATTTATCTCCTCTCAAATTTGTTATTTTACAAAGGGTTGTTGCTTCACTGAAACACTATTGTTACTCTCATAGCCAAACTTATAATAACCAAAGGAAAGCGACAACGTAGAAATAGAAATGCTCCTTCTAAAATGTGAAAGGGATGCTACTGGAATAACTTATAAGGTCGCAAACAATATTGCTCGTAGCTTGAGAGATTGGAATTTTTCTATGTGATATAGATAGATAGATAGATATGAAAGAAAATGAGGAAATCATTGGCTTTGTTTAAGGTATGTAGGTACAGAATCTACACAGAAAAGTAGGGTTGAACTCCACTCCATTCAAGAGGGGAAAAAACTCCCAACAAGGTGAAATGGCAACTTGATTCCTTGGATTTCATTATTGTGAATAACTTCTCAAAATGCATTGTCTGAAAAAAAAAATGAGACTAATTAATTCAACATTTTAATGGCACAATTTTCTATAGATTTATCATACTCAAAATTACGCGTTGAAGCAGGACTAAGCTCTTTAAAATGAAGACATCCATGATCTTCGATAGAAGCCACAGAAACTAGCATTTCCTAAAGAAGAAATAGATCACCAGGGACACCAACTACTATTAGAAATTGAAGGCGATAGCCAATAGATATACAAAATGAGCATAGGAGGTCCACATGTGTTGAAAGGAGAAATAGAAATTATATACATAGAACGCTGACAATTAGAAGCATTAATAACAAGCAACAGTAGGGATGCAATAAGTAAACATGGGAAAATGAAAACTGCCATAGGCCCTACATTTGCAGCCAACCAGATATGTCATTGGGGTTTCTGCTATTGAAAATTTCTATCCAAACAAATGCAACAAAGTCCCAGATATGTCATTGGGGTTTCTGCTATTGAAAATTTCTATCCAAACAAATGCAACAAAGTCCCAGATATGTCATTGGGGTTTCTGCTATTGAAAATTTCTATCCAAACAAATGCAACAAAGTTAAGGCCAAAGGATCTGAGGATTAGATTACAACTGTTTCACGCTAAATACAGCTTCATAAATTACAGGAATAAAGGGGTAACCAGATGCTTTAGCTCACCAAATATTCCCCCCAGATGCTGACAAATCAGATTAGAAATTGAGGACAAATATTACAGTAAAATGGGGTGCATCATCCTCCTCACCATCCTTCTTTACTCCTCTAAAATCAACACCTCTTTTCTTGTCATGAAGCTACACATGATGATAAAAAAACATTGAGAACTCTTTGAAACAAACCACTAGAGAAAGTTATGATTTACATGCAGAATCACTAATCTAGTACAGTAAGGGATAACGAGACCTATAATACCTGCACAGAATTGGCAATAAATGCCAGACATTACAAGAGATCTCGTACACCAATAGATTTAAGCCCATGCACTCCTTCATAACCACTAGCTGCACTTCGATTTTGAGGACCTTCTCTACAATATTCTACTCTGTCACCAGGTGAGGATAAGGATGATATGTCTAGTATGACAACAACCGTGCCTGTGAATATCACCCTGAAATAGAAAATAGCATGAACTCAATAGCTGCAGACAGAAGAGAGGACTCAACATATTTAAAACATGGATGGAGTTAAAATGAAGTAAACGATTTCAAACAATTCATAACTGTATGCATTTGTATTAACTATTAAGAGACCATCTTTTTTCTTGGTGTGACCAATATCATCCACTCTCAGAACTAGTGCCCTTCAAGCTAATAAGTATGTGTTTTTAATATAAAAAAAAAAGAACATGTGACAGATCTGTATAAAAAAAAGAGCCAAAGAATGGATGAACAGCATGGAACCTAGCATAATCCCAGTCCCTGGGATAAGCACTGCCTCCACAGATAATAAGCATAGGCCTGAAATCCAAGGCTTTCTCCTCCAGCTTGTCATAATCAATGAACCCAGTCTCCTAGCTTCACCCATAGCAAGGATAGAGACACCCGCTTTTTCACAAGTCTAAGTACCGGCGGTTGTAGTTTGATACCAAAAACATAATAAGGGGTAGCGGACGTGGTCCCAGTCGGAGTTTATTCATCACCCGTGCTATTGACTTTCACCCCTTTAGATTTTACTTCATCTTTATTGTACGGCATAGGTTGCAGATCCAATTATAGAGTCCGAAGCAACATCAAAGGCACAGACAATAACAAAGAAGGGTAGAGGCTTCAAAGAAAGAGGTGGTTGCAGCAGTTTACCCTGTAGAAGTGGACTCAGTGCCAGGGGAGGAAGAGGCATTTCCAATGCGAGTTGGAGTTCCAAATCCAAATAAACGTACGGATCTAGAGAGAAATACTGATCCACTAACCCTGTAAGGAAAAATCTCGAAGGAAATCGATGATGTAGTAGACCCGTGCCATCCGTTTTCACCTGAAGCAAACCCAAATCTTGTGCTGCTCCATACCCAATGCATTGAACATCCAGAGCCTGCAAATCAGGGATGAACTAAAACAAATTTACCCAAAAATCCATAAATAGGGGCAAAATACCAAATTTTTAACCTATCTACCATAAATTTGGGCGAATCATCTTCATTTATCCTCCAAAACTGTAAATTTTTGGTGATTTCACCTCCATTACGGAAGAAATCGGGGCGAATGTCAGGATTTTCCCATCGACGGGGTGGCGAAATCAGGTTTTATGAATTTCTAGAGGTTAATTGCGCGGGCTATTTAGTGAAGGGCAATTATATATAAAATAATATATGGGCTAATTTATTAAATTTAAAAAAACCATTTTAATATTAAAAATTCGCCCATCTTTTTTTGGGCACCCCTTAATATTCGCCAATGGGCTATAATTTGCCCCTAAAATCATCCCTGCCAAGTATGCAATAGACTACATAGTGCTTAAAGAGGAAGTTAGACAACTATTTCTAGATGGTTTTGGAAATCATTTATTTGATATAAAGAAAGTTGTGTTCCTACCTGTACCTTTCTATGTAGGGAGCTACAAGTTTAATGGGGTAAAGAGTGCTCTGGAATTTGTTAAAGAGATGGGGATATTTCATTTCGGAGAAGTGAGCTTCCACAAAAATGACTCTCAAGGAAAGGTGGAAACTCATAAAGAAACTCATAAGGTGAATTATGAGTATTCATACTATGTAGACAAAGAGGAGCAAGTGTGCAGAAATACTTACAGCATGGCCTCCTTGAGCAAAAACTTGAAAAGAAAGGCCCCTTGATTTAAAGGGAATAGCAGCAACAATCCAAAACCTAATGATAAAGAGGAGGAAGCTTCTAGAAAAGCAAAAGATGAGAATGCCCAAAAAATAGCAGAAGGTGCAAGGAAGCTTCTGGATGAAGAAAAGAAAAGAGAAACAAAGGAAGAAGCTAGAAAGATAGCAGAAGAAGAAGAAAAGAGAAAAAATGAGGAGGCTATCTTAGAAAAGATTGCACAAATCCAAAAGGATATAGCTCAAGAAGCCTCGAACAATGAGCTAGGAATACAAGATACGGAAGAGCCCACAGAAGGGAAAAATCAGGAAAATGAAGAAGCAATAGTTGGTGGAGATCAGGAGCAGAGCCCTATTCGGGATAGTACAGAGAACCCCCCATACACATCCAACAACATCCTTACTGGGGGTCATGTTCCCATAGCTGAAATGGGGCTGATACCATTTACCCCATATAAACAATATGATGTGGCATGCTTGGAAGATATTTTTTTTGGTCCTAAAACAAAATCCATCTCATAGAGAACAGAGAAAACCTTGAAGGTGGGGACTCAACCACCAGTGAGCACAGTAATAGAGAGGACGGTTATGAAGAATGTGGAAGAACACACAAAGCATGAATTGTCTTCTATGGGCATTGCAAATTCCTATGCCAATGATCACAATGTACACATGCTTCTAGAAAACATTGAGCAGTATAAGGGGAAGATGGCTGAAATGAAGGAGGTGTTGAGGAAAGAAGAGAAGGTGGGGAGAGATTCCAAAAGAAAATATGAAGCTACCTTATCATATTTTGAGAGGCTTCAACAGGGACACCAAATTTTGGAATAAGAATGGGACAGTTTGAATCATCTAACAAAGAGTTAAGTAAGAAAAAAGGAAATTTGGAAAAAAAGGTTGCAGAATTAGAACTACAGAAGACTACTACTGAGTAGAAAGCAAAATAGTATGAAACCTAGGTAGCATCATTGGAGGCACAAAAGGCTTCATTGGAGGTGTTGTTAAAGGAGGAAAATGAGCAGAGAACAAATATAAAGCCATTGAAAAAACATGCCCTCACGCTCACAAATAAAATTTACCAGATGGAGCTCCAGATAGAAGATGAGATGTTGAAGGTCCACCAAGTGGAAGCTAGGTTGGAAGAGATTTCAGGTATATCTTCCCATTTTAAAGATGAAATCCATAATGTCCTGGAAAGCCTTCAAGGGCGTTTGACTTGGTTGGAAAAAAACAAGGAACCTCCAACAAATGAACCGATCAAAGACTCCAAGAGAGTAAATATGGAATACGAGCTAATAGAATTCGGCAATAAAACTGCAGAGGAACTGATAAGGGAATCCCAGAGGACTAAAGGTGTTTGCACAGAGTTCTGTAGAAAGGTGTTTACAACTTACAACCGCTGCCAAAAATGTCCAAAGAAGAGGTTAGATGAATTACCTAAACATGAAGAAAATTGAAATAGCTATAGAATAGATGGCTAGAGGATGAACATGGCATTCAACTGATCAAAAGTTTAGATGAGAGAGTGCTTAAGAATATGATATCCCAGGCAGCAGTAAGAAACCATCTATTGGAATACCAACTTCATTTGATTCTTGCGAGGATGGAAAATATAAAAGCTCAAGTCGCCAAGCATGAAGTAACTATCATATTTCTAAAGCCATCAGAGTTTGAGACAATAGTGAAAGATGCCAATACCTAGAGGAAGTTGATTAATGAGGTGGCTGGGCCCAGTTAATTTTTTTAGTTTTATTGATACATATTTTGTAATATTTAATTTTTTTGCCTAAATTAATGAACTCACTAGGAGACAAAGTCAATTTTTGTAACTAATTTGTGTAAAGGAATCCTAAAGGGAAAGGAAGGCCAAAAGACATGTCAAATTGTATAAATACATATCAATTCGATGGAGGAGGGACTTTTCCATGCTATATTTTTGTGAAGTTTATTGTAAGAAGAACTACTTCTTTTTATAATAAAGAAGGATTTTTTTTTTTAACTGCTAGAGAAGGGGCTGTGAAGTTTCAAATGCATGTTGTAGATTGGTTAAATGTTGAATTGTTTCGGTTTCAGCTTATTCTATGAACTCTGAGATCGTTCTGACTTATGAATTATTTCCATGTTATGAATGATTTTTTGTTATTTTATGAAACTTATCCAGTATATTGAGTGATGAATGTTTTAACCAACAATGAGCTATCTCTTTGTTTATTTATTCTATGTGTATTCATGTATTCTAAATTATGAACAGCTACCTGTAATATTATTTATGCATGCTTTACAATACATCACTCACAATGAAATATAATCTTTCTCCCTAGGGATAGCTTAGATAGAGATAGATAGCTTAGCATAGTTGTTATTTGTTTATGATTTAGAAGCAAAAGGGGTGATAAAATGAGACAAAAGAACCTACGCATCACATTGTGAACTCTTTGCTATATCTATTAATTCCACTTAGATTAGGCACTTGCATATAATATATAAAATAAAACAAAAAATACACTTAAACGGTGGACTGGGCCCCAACCGGTAAAACAATCTTTAACCGTTGCTAGACCTATGGTAGCCAGACCGTAAACTAGACGGATTACCCATATCAAACAATAGCGAGCTAATTGGGAACATTTATTGGGGAGAATCCCTAATGTTGTTACCTGGGATTATCCAGGCCTCAATAGGAAGCCAATTCCTTTGGTAGAGCAAGGCATGGCAATCGATTTCATGACTGAACAAGCTTGCAATCTGCAGAGGTTGTATTCCTAAAGCAAGTGAAACCAGAATTTGTGTGCCCAGTCTATCAGCCCATCTTTCATCTGAACCTTGTGGTCATTCAAGGGAATTCTACCATTAAAGCGCATTGATTGTGTATTGTTGTTCACTCTCCCGGAGTCACAGAGAAGGTTATGTCATGGTTGTGCAATGTGGTTCATTGTTCAATGTGGTTCAGTCAATTTACATTGTGTTACGGAGTGGAGCCCATGTTGATGTGTTTTTCCTGTTGTTTGTTGTGATTTGCACCCTGGTTTGAGTTTAAACTGTATGCAAGACTGCGGAGTGGAGGGGAAAAGGAATGGGCTTGATAAACCTACTGCAGAGAGGAGCCTCATGAAAAGGTAAGAGTGGATGGTAAATATTCACCGCATGCCTTGAAGAGCACTGGAAGGGAATCTATAGCCAGAGGGACTATGGAGTAGAGAAGGGGATGCTTCCTTATGTTGGGTGTGTAGGTAATGTGGATCCTAGACCAGATAGACATTGTGGAGGTGTCCCTAGCTGTTGAATGAGACACTATATTAATCGTTACCTTTCCACTTCCTTAGAAGCTTGATAAACCCAATTGGATATTGGATTGGTTGTGTCTTGTTGTGTTTTGGGCATTTGTAATCCTTGGCTAGTCAACATGATAAACCCACTATAAATGATGTCTTGGCTGAGTTCCTGATAATCCCATATGTGGCTTGGTTGGTCCTTATTGTGAAAGTTGGCTTGACTGTGAATAGTATGATAAACCCAAATGTATGTTGGCTTGGCTGAGTTCCTAATTAACCCAACAATGTTTGTCTTGTAAGCCTGCAACTTGATAAACCCAACTGAGTGTTGTCTTGGCTGGAGAGTCTGATAAACCCAACTAGAGGTTGGATTGACTATGTGTGTTTTGGTCTAGTTGTGTGTGAGTCTTTTTTTCCTTAATTCCTTGTGGAATTCATGGCTAGCTCGGGGGTGGCAGTTGTGTTAAGATATTGATGAACACAACTAGCCTGTGGTTGGGTGGAATGTTGCAATGACATAGGTAGTTGTAGGACAACTTAATTATCAAGATAAGTATCTCTGTTATTCTTTGTTATGCCATTTATTGTCTATGAATTGCTATGTTCATGTTGAATGCTTGTTGATTATTAAGTAGAGACTTACTTGTGTATGTTTCCTTGCATTTTACTCCTATATATTCCTTGTGATTTTTCAATGCATTTTTCTTAAGTGGAGGCTAAAATTCTAGTGGTAGGATCAGAATTCATGTGATTTAGTGTTTCCACCCCTTGGAATCCACTTGAGGAAAGTGGAAGGAAGAAACCAGAAAAAGGGAAGTGGAACAAGGAAGAAAGTGAGTTTTCCACACCCTTGGATTCTCCTTCGAAAGGCGGTAAAAAGGAAAGCGAAAAAGAAACAAAAATTCCAAGGAAAATCCGAGTTTCTAAAATCTGAACCATTGTGGAAAGCGGAAAGGCAAAAGGCCGGAATCGAAAAGTCTAGAAAATTTGAAGGAAAAAGATGGACTTTCATGTTTCGAAGGTCGGAAGTTGGAAAGCAGGGAACAAATAGACATGGTAGTCATTTCACGCATTTCTGCATTCCGAGGTCAAAAGGCCAAAAGCAGAAGTACGGAAGGAGGAATAATGGTTGAAAATTTATGTGGAATGTTAAAGTATTGATTCCCAAGTTCAGAGGTCGGAAAGGAGGAAAGCGGAAGTGCGAAAGGCGGAAGGCAAAAGAGTGGTTGAGTATCTTCGTCACACATGGTGTTTTTGATTCTCGAGCTCCACAAGCAGAAGGAGGAAGGAGGAAGTCAGGAGGGTGACGTACGAAAATGATAGTTTTAGTCTGGAAAAGGTGTTTCCGGTTATAAATGAGATTTGTAAAGGGAAAAAGGATTGGTACAGTGGTTTCTAAGCCTAAGAATGTGTTGGAGTCATTATCCAACACACACACCTATTTGGTCAATTTTGTCCTAATTAACCACTATCCAAAGTTTATTGACTCAAATTAGCATCAGCATCAGCACACCAGCACACTCATGGAATTAGCATTAGCACACCCATGTCCTACTTCAATCAAGGAGGCCAACTAAGCTTTCTCCTTCAATCACGGAGGATAACTAGGCTTCCTCCTTCAATCAGAGAGTAATTCTGGGGTGATCTGAGTGTCATAAGTGCACCAATTAGTTAACTGAATGTTGTTTCACCTAACAATTAGTTAAGTTTAGTTGCAAAGGTGCCTCCCTCATGTCATTGTCCTTTTGGGTTGATTTGGGTGAACTGTAGTGAGTTAATGCGCCTCCAACAACTTCAGGTGACTAGTTTCAGTTCAATTTACTTCATCGGAACTGACTTGAGTTAGTGATGCGCTCCCACCTACTCATTGACATGAAGCTGAGTTCTACTCAGTTAGACTCAATCATTTATTGCACTCTGATTCAGTTAGGAATCAATTAGATTCAATCATGGCTAGATTAGTGGTTAACTGGTGTGTTCAATGTGGATAATGTAAAATTAAGCTACACCCATCCATGCAATTCAAATGAACTCTAATGAATTCGAATTGTCTTGCATTGATGCAAGTTTGTATGACATTGTATCATTGATTTCATTCTATTATTGATAATATACAACTACAATGTTGTATTGCAATATTGTTATGTCATTTCATGCCTAAATTGTCTTTAATCTCTTGTAAGTGTCTGCTTCGTCTCAAGATTGTTGTGACTGAATTTAATATGGTATCATAGCCACGACGAGACGAATATCTTCTTCAAAAACATGATGTTTGATGGATCTAGCATGCAAATTTGAGCAAAATGCTCAAAAATTCCAGCACTTCACCAGAAGCCGAAGGTTTACCACATAAGTCCTAAGAAAAGGAATTGTTGATCAAGATTGCTTAATCAATTAAGCTAGGTGTGATGAAAACTTGAAATGTGCAGGTTGTTCAACCTTATGGTGCCCTTTTTGTGTTGATTGCAGGTTTTTATAGGTCCTTCATTGCATTCACTACCTCAACTTCATGGCTTCTTCTCTGAATCCTCTTACTCCTTTCAACTCCCACTGATGGAAGGAGGACATGGAGATCCAGATCCATTCAAAAGGGATCTACCGAGTCATAATGAACATAGAAGAAGAGCCAACAAATGCTGTTGAGAAGGAAAAGTACTAGAATAATACAGATGAATATTATGTTTTCTTGTGTCTGTCTATTTCTAGATATCTTCTATTCCACATCATGGGATTGAAGACTCCAAAGGAGATTTGGGATAAGCTTGCTTTCTTGTTTTATAAGCAATATGATCTACGGATCTATCAACTAGAGAATGAGTTGATTTCCTTGAATCCAGGAAACTACGAAACTATGAATGATTTCTTCACAAAATTCAAGCACTTAGTGCTCTAGTTAAAGCAGTTCAAGGTTGAGAAGGATGACTATCAACTCATCCTAGCTATCCTCTCAAAACTTGGTTTGGATTATTCATTTTTGTTTCCACATTCCATACTGGGAAGATAACAATCCCAAATCGGAAGATGCCTTCTCTCAATGCCTTCATTGAGTCCCTCACAAATGAGCATGATAATCTTGTGCAGATGGGGATCATCAGATCCTCAAAATATCAAGCACCATTTTCTTCGGGGCCCAAATATTTGAAGGAAAAAGGAAAGCAGAAGAATCAAAAGAAGTTTGATGCTCCGAAGCCAAAAGAGAAGAACCAGCAATAAGAAGAGCCTTTTAGCTCAAAGAAACACAAGAATAAAGGAAACCAAGGAAAAGATAAAGTCAGGTGTTCCTATTTCTGGAAGGGATTTCACCTTGAACATGCCTGCATGAAGAAAAATCTTGATGAGATGACTCTTCTCCTCGAGAGGAACAATATCAATCTTCGAGAGACTATTCAGAAGAGAGATAATCAAGATCAAGATACCATGCAAGAAAGAGGACATGCTCTCATGGAAAGCACCTCAAAGCCCAAATATCTCCTCATAGACTCTGGAGCTTCGAATCACATGATGGCAAGCAAAGAATCCTTCTCATCCCTGGACACTGACAAAATCATTCCCATCCACATGGGAGATGATTCTCAGATCATTTCGAAAGGAAAAGGTACTGTAAAACTTGGAAATGTAAGTTTTTTTATGTCTTGTATGTACCCTCCTTATGGAAATTGAACCCCAAGTGATAGAAAAATTACACTCACAAAATTCCTAGTCAAACATGCAAAATTCACACAAAAGGAGACTGAAATTGGAGCATAACTTAATCGTGTATTGAATAAGTGTGCATCAGCAAACCATATTAAGTAATAGGATGCTCAAATATATAATTACATGAGATATTATAAATCATAAGGATTCTATTCAAATTGGTCAAAATGCAAGCTTACTAAAACTAGTCAAATCCCCCATAGGTGCATAAATCTATTTCTAAATCTATGAAGATGCTCACGAATTGGATAAATCAAGTGAGAAAGATAATAAGTGATGGAAATACAACTTGTTCATGCTTTTTATTAGAGAAAAGGAAGGAGGATGATGTGGGAAAAAAACAAGGCAGTTACACCTAGACTAGCTTTTCCCTTTTGCCTTAAAACTGTTGTAAAGGAGGGCATCTTTCAGAAAAAAAAAGAACTGCACTTTTAGGAACCGGGAATAAAAGCATACTTTCTAAAATTGTTTCCAGGATGATTCCAAAGCACTCCATGACCTATTTTTAGCATGTGTTGACTTCTAGGTGCATGTGGAAGCCAACTATCATAGTGTGGAATCTAGGAATC
>LPNX010596256.1:7020-55081 GCA_001517045.1 Pseudotsuga menziesii | reverse complement strand
GGTAATTAATGCTCCTTGATGTCAATTAAACTTAGGATAGTGGTTTAACTAGGCCAATTTGACTGAAGAGTGTGTATGATGGTAAATGTCTCCAACAGTTTTCCCATTTCCCTTATTCAACTAATTCAAAGGCCAGGCTATGTGATTGAAGACAAGTATGACTCGTTGATAAAATTTCACCAAACCAAGAAAAATTCTTAGTTCATGAATGTCTTGAGGAATGGGACAATATTTCAAGATTTGTACTTTATCTAGATCGATGTGAATGCCTGCATAATCGATTGCATTCCAAAAATATTTGATGTTGTTCAGCACAAATGATCATTTTTCCATGTTCAAATAGAGTTGATGTTGTGAGAACGTGTCAAGGACTTGTCAAAATTGTTGTACATGTTCTTCCCATGATTGAATAAATAAAGATATCGTCTAGGTATTCAATGACACACTTGCTGATGAAAGGTCGAAGAATGTCATCCATATATCATTCGAAGGTCGTAGGTGCATTGGTTGAGCCGAAATGCATGACTAACCATTCAAATAATAATTCCTTGGTTTTGAAAGTAGTTTTCCATACATCAATGGTATTGATTAGAATTTTATGATATCCCAACTTGAGGTCAAGCTTAGTAATGAATTTAGCACCTTTCAAACAATCGATGAGTCCGTCTATCCTTATAAGATGGTATCTATTATTTACCGAAATATTGTTTATCAATCTATATTCAATGCACATGTGCTAAGTCCCATCTTTATTTGGAACAAGGATGAATGGGGTTCCATTTACAAAATGACAGTTCATCATCCAAGATATCTTAAAATTCACACTTTTAGCACCTCCTCTTTTTGGTTGCTGATATGTTGCAACCTCCTCTTATGATCATCCCTTAACATGTCAAAATAGAGATAAAAAATATTGTGTACTGGATGGAAAATGTGGAAGTTCAATTATTAAAATCCTTGATCCATCAAAACTAGCTTGAGGAGACATTAGGGGATTTTTGAGGTAAAAAATGGGCCTCAAAACAAAAAAATGCACCATTAAATATCACTTGATAAGAACCAATTGAGTTCAATATGATGATCTCAACCATGGGGGTTAAATTTGTAAAACAAATTGGAGGGAAAAAAAACTTTTTCCTATTGTACTTTTGACATGTCTATTCATCGATTTACTCAAATTTCAAGTTTCAGAACTCATTGGATGTGGAATTCAATTTTGCATCCAACCCATACGCACACTGCATACTTTTGAGGTACCCATGACAAAAACAAATGAAAAATTCAATAAAAATGTATTTTATATTAAAATATTTTTTATTGAATTTTTCAATTTAGTATGCAGTGTGGCAATGTGTTGGATGTGGAATTTAATTCCACATCCAATGGCTACCAAAACTGGAAATATGGGTAAATCAAATAGGAAATATGGTAAACATGTGACAAGAAAAAATATTTTTTTGATTTTCCCCTCCAAATTTTAGAATTCTTATTTTATTATTATAACTCTTATTTTATTATTTCTCTTATGAGTCCCATTTTAGACCTTAAAATTCCCCGAATGATCACATAAGGATATCCAAACCTACAAAGATCTAGCGATGAAGAATAAGTCTATTCTTGATGGGGTGATCGATCCTTGGATTTAGAGTGATGTCCATGATGGTATGGGCCTTCACATCAGAGAAAGAATCAAAGATGGTTCACATTAAGTCTACCAGCCCTCTTTTAATGCAAACTATCCCACCGACAATCAATTTGCACTTGACCATTATAAAGACAAGGATGGATGCATTCATGGATGTTTTTTACAGTTTAAACATCCTTAAGAGAGAGCATATTAACAAGAATTCCTCAATATCTTTAGGTATGGAAATTTGAAGAGGTCTCTTCATCGATGTGTTGAGTAATGATGTAGTGATGGTGAGAGACCTAGCTATCAACATGATTCATCCTACTAGGATGATTCACATAGACACTAGGGCATAAAAATTAGCAATCATGATTTGTCATGCAAGATGGTTACTATAATGGAGAAGTTTTTTGATATTTGTCATGATATTTGGAGCTTGGGAGATGAAAATAAAACCAAACTATAAGATACTTCTTGCAAAGTGAAAATGATTGTATACTAGTTCTTGGAGATAACATCAATTTTTAACAACCCTCTTCTAGATTTCACCATCGAATATCCATAGATTTATGTATTGGAGGCATTGATTTAGACTCTAACTAAGCCAAGTAACTAGGAGAAGGAGATGACTACAAGCATGCACGTTGACCATCAGAAGACTACAATTTCTACAAGAGGTGAAATGCCAAGTGAGCATGCATTGAAAGATGACATGGAGAATATCTCTATCCATGAGGATGAACCACCAAATCATACGTGTCACATGGAATCCAATACATCTCTAGATTAGAAATAGCTATGGCATCCTATTATCAAATTCTTCATGGTCAAAGGTTCCATTCTCCAGAAACGTTTTGTAACTTCTTGTTTTTAGTCTATAATTTTAATTATGTTCTAAAGTTCTCTGGGATGATTGAAATTCTTTATTGGTCGGGAGAAACTATTAGTGGTTTGTTTATATGTCATTTCTTGATGGAATTCGGAAAGTTGGTCATTGTAGTCATCTTTGTAATGTTATTTATATGTATTTAGTTTTTGACATGAAGGACGTAATGGTCGTTATGATTTATGCATGGG
The DNA here is from genome assembly GCA_001517045.1 of Pseudotsuga menziesii. Taxonomy (NCBI): domain Eukaryota; kingdom Viridiplantae; phylum Streptophyta; class Pinopsida; order Pinales; family Pinaceae; genus Pseudotsuga; species Pseudotsuga menziesii. The sequence continues at coordinate 52,374 of LPNX010596256.1, read as the reverse complement.
TGTTTCTCAATTTTTTTAAATCCCAATGTAATCTCCAAATGTATATTATTGTACTTGTATTGTTAATATAATACAAGATATTAACTTACAAAAAGAAATACAGAATTTTCCCAGCTAATAGCTTATACAAATATGACATTCCCAAAATCCTTTATACATTTCCATACCTACAAACAAAATAGACACAACCATTCCACCAAGTATAGGAGAAAAAAGAGAGGCATGTTTGCTAGAAATAAGAACCCATGCGAAAATAAAACCAAAAGAGAGACAATAATATCCCTAGAAAAATATCCAAAATTCTAGTCGACTTAAAATAAACCTCTATGAATAACATAGAGAGATAAAAACTTTTGAAAGTATATGATCCAGTAATTGAGTTCCAATGCATCCTTTGAAAAACTGTTAGCCTCCTAGTTGAAGTCTCTAAAAATGAGTGCATGGAAAACCTCCTAAAGGAGTCTAACCCTCCTCTACCACCAATCAATATTAAAAAATGTGAGATAACCCTTTCCAAAATTCCAATCTATCATAACCCTAGAGTTACAAGACACTTGCAACCTATTAGTGTGCGTAAGAACAAAAAATTTAAATACATCCTAAAGAGCTGGAATCTCTACCTAGGTGGTTGTGCTAACATCCCCATCCAAATTGATCCATAATTCGTAAGACTCATTCATATTTGGTAAAATTCCATTACTACACTTACCTANAAGAGCTGGAATCTCTACCTAGGTGGTTGTGCTAACATCCCCATCCAAATTGATCCATAATTCGTAAGACTCATTCATATTTGGTAAAATTCCATTACTCCACTTCCCTACGAGCCATTAAAATACTCCAACAAAAAATCCAATAGGAGTATAAACCCCACTTTTTTTTCTATTAACATTCTGGTTAAGGGAAGGAAGTCCCAATATATTTTGGGTAACAAGACTCACACTTGGATTAGTCCAATAAAATGGAACTTAATTTTTATGGATCCAAATACTCCAACATAAGTAGTTAGGGAGCTTCATAGCCTTCCCACTAATTTAACCCTCAATCCACCTTCCGAGAACGAATACTAAAGACATAGAGATCCAAGATATTTTAAAGTTAAAAAAAATATTAATAAATTTCAACACATGCTTAAAAAGGATAAGTGAAGAAATAAATGATTAATACATTCACCATCAACTAAACAAAGAACACAAACAAGAGCCAATCCTTTTTTCATGAAATTGTTCCAAGTCAGCACATTCTTTGCTAAATCCATCCATAGAAACAATCTAATTTATAGGGGGGATTCAATTTCCATATAACCTTATATGAAAAACAATAATATTCAATGGGATTAGAAAAAATAATATGTTCATAAGAAAGAATAACTAATACCTGGCCACTGCCATTATTTCAAGACTAGTCTAGTTTGTTTTCCTCTTGCCATAGGGAAACGAGAGAATGTCTACTTGAACAAAGGCGTCCTATTGTAAATGAAAAGGAACGACTAATCCTAATGAGTCATTCTGCATCCATCTCTCCTCATTGACCATATTTTCATTCCAAAGGGAAGCTTCAACCAAGTATTTAATTCCTCTACTCAATCCCGACTCTAGCTGATCCAGGGACAACCTAATTTATCAAATACATTATCATCCAAGAATGTATTCCCATTGGAATATTCATACTATAGAAAATCATCCACACTAGCTGTTATCCAATATTCGAAAATTAATTCAGTACACCTATCAATAGTTTCGACTTATTGGAATACTCTTTTAGCTTTGATCTTTTTCATTCTTCAATCAATTTATGTTTTAGATATTTATGTCTTACCAACTTTCTCCTTAACCTTTACCATTCAAACAAATTCATAGAAACTTGGATGCAAGTGATATCCTAAATTTCAATATGTTCATAAATCCCCACATTCCCACCATCTTGGGTTGTGACATTCAAACCCAACTTAAACAAATGGATCCTCTTCTTCACCTTATTAAAAGTCCAAATAAAACTGAAACACTCATGCCTTACTTATTTAAGAATGAATTGGGGAACCTTATTCAAGGATAATGAGTAGATGAGAATGCACTCCAATACACATTTTACCAATACCATTCTTCGCATTAGTGAAAGCCATCTAAGGAACCAATTACCGATAATTTTAACAAATTAACTAAGAAACCGGTACCCATCCTCCTTTATGTAGTTAGCTATTCAGATGATTAACCCAAATATTTAAACACCTCATCCAAATTACTCATATAATAGGGTAGACTATCTGTGATCCTAGAAAAAAACTATTAGGTAAGCCCAGTTTGAAATATTATTGAATTCTCTAAACTAACACCATACTTGAAGAATTACATAATAAACTCAAAACATACTAATACTAAACCGATTCCTGCACTTAATCTTCCCCGTAAAGAATCACATAATGAACAATTAGAGACTGAGAGGGCACTTGATTTCTAGAAAATTTGACTACTAATATCAAACCTTTATACTTCTTGTTTTCAATCAAAAGGATTATACCTTCAACCACCAACAAAAAGAGCAATATAGATAGTGGACATCCCTATCTCCATCCTCTATTACTAAGGAGTAATTATATAGGGGACCCATTGACCAAAATTGCATAGTTTACAAAGTTCACATAAGTCATGATCCAATTTGTAACCTCTAGTCCCATCCCTATCTAAAGGAGTATCAATCTCAAATAGTCACAATCCACACAATTATAGGCCTTGAAATTGTCTAAATATCTTACCTTAATTAAGTGTATCCCTTCTTTATCCAAACCAACAACATCTAGGAGCTATCTATTGTTGAGAAAGCCAAATTGTTCTCTCGACAAATGTTTGGATAGATACGATCTAATCCTTGTGAAAAAATGCTATTATTTTGTTGACGAGGTAACAAAGGGTGATGGGCATGAACTCATTGAAGGAGTATGGACTAGGAATTTTCCAAATAAAGGATATGAAGTTCTAATTTAATGCACTTATATTTTTTCTCGAGTTCCTACAATCCTCAACCATAGCTAATAAATCAAGTCCAACAAGATAAAAAAAGAATGCAAGAACAAATATTCAGTCAAACCATCTAGCCTTGGACCTTTTCCTTTGTAAATAGACATAAGATATTTCTTACCTCCTCTAAGGATATTGGAACCCTAATATTCCTATTCTCTTCAACATAGGGAAAATTATCTATTACCTTTAATTTCTAGCAATTATGATTCTTACTTGAGGCCTAGTACAAGGCCTAAAAATGAAAATATGCCTACTTTTGAAACTCTGTATGTGTTTTGCAAACCTTCTCATTACAGCCTTTGAACTCCAAGATAAAATTGACCATTTTCCTATGTTTTGAAAATTCATGGAAAAATTTGTATAGCAATAACCTTGGGCAAGCCAGATAGCATTTCTTTTGAACGTACAGAAGTCCATCTCAATTGATAAAATTTTATATTTATTAGCTTCCAAATTCTCGATCCCTCTATTCTCTAATTCGAAAAACACTCCTGATGAATTCCTATAATAGATTCTTTTTATATGCTCCTCAATGTCACAAATGATCTGACTGCCTAGGTGCATGACCAAGATAATAGTTTGACTGAATGAATCGAGTATTCTTATGGCGAGAGCATAATAATAATAAGAAAAGCAGGAAATACACTACACACAGAAAACATACATGCAGACAAAATGCAATAATTCTAACCAATATATGTTACTTCATTACTGTTGTATTATGCACATTAGTATCATTGTATATTACGATAATGTACATTCTTAAATAGAGTTTTGAGAATGCCTGGGTTGTCTTCCCATTACATTTAGTTACAAGACATGTTGGAATGGTTCATAAGTTAAACCATTACAAACCACTATAAGATAGAGAGAAACTATGTCATAGTTGTGTTAATCACTGGTGTCAATGATGCATGTTGAGGTGTTGATATTGTCAAGGTTGTGTCAACGTTCAGACTTGTCGAAGTCAATGTTGAACATGTTGGAGCCAACAAACAATACCAACTATTGGGTGGATCATACCTCGTTCCTTAAGAAACAATGGTCTCCATTATTTTCTCATCCAAATGAGTAAACTTGTTGGTGATTTCAGTAGTAGAGTACCACTTTCCTTGTGTTGGGAACTGTCTGAATTTAGCCACCTGAAACAAGGGAACTGTGTTCTCCCTTGTAAGGTGTATTCAATGTCCCACAATGGTGTCACAAGGGAGATGCTACTGAACATCTAGATAGATTTTTTCGGGTTCTAATGGCCGTAATTCGTTTTGTTCCAATAGTGGTGCATGGTATGGTGGAATTACATCCACATTAAATACTTGATGCAGACCCAAGGATGAAGAAATCTCAAGCTGAAAATAATTTTCTTCAATCTTCTTAAGGATACTGTATGGACCATATCGTAACGGTTTTAGTTTCTAGTATGGAACATTGAAGTGTTCCTTCTTGAAATTCAACCATACCTAATCCCCAATTTCAAATGAATGAGGAATACAATGCTTATCATGGAAGGAATTATATTTTTCATTAGTTCACTGCAACATTTCATGTGCTTGATTCTAAATTTTGAATATTGTATCTTCAAACTTTAGTTCTTTTTCAACTTCTCAACAGCTAGAGTCGGTGTCATTCAAATGTGTCAAGGAAATAATCAAGTCTATGGACGTTGAGGGTTGAAATCTAAAACATATCTCAAATGGACGTTTTCCCGTTGATATGTGTTGAACACAATTGTAACTGTAATGTATATGTGGGATACTTTCATACCATGTATGACAATGCTTGAGGTTGTAGATTTAGATCAATTGTACTACCAAGCGATTCCTAACTTCTGTATATCCTTCTTTCTAAGGATGGAAGGTTGTTGGTAAGGATATCATCATGTGGATATATTTTTAGAGGGTCTTCCAAAATATGAGGACAAATTCCCTCTCTGTAAAAAATTATGGTTGTCGGCAAGCCATACTATTTCTAGACATGTTCGAAGAAGAGATGAGCAGTCTCATGAGTTGTCGTATTCTTCTTGCATGGAATGAGAATATCCATCTTGGAAAATATTGAAAATACTACTAAAATCACCACATGTTGATGTTTGGTAGTAGGATATTCCATCAAGTAGTCGATAGAAATAGATTCCCATGGTCGACTAGGAACCGGTAAAGGCATATACAATCCTTCTCGTCGATTCAATGATTTAGAAATGGAATAAACCAAACATTATTGAATGTACATGTTCATGTCATACTTAAGTGAAGGCCAGTAAAAATAATTTTGGAGGATGGAAAGGGTATTTAATACTCAAAATTGTCCCGCAGTCTTGTTTAACACACATCCAAAATTAGCTTTTGTCGATGCTCACCTATCAGTACACAAAGCTGTCCAAATTTGTATATAAATGCATATTTCAGAAAAAATCGGCGGTGGATGGAGGTTCAGTTTGAAGCTCTCGATAAATTGCAGAAAAGACATAGTCTACCTAATATAATTTAGTACAAGTAGTGGTGGCATAGCCCTGCACACTCATCACTGTAAAAAATAAAGTAATGGTTGTTCAACTTAGACAATTGGATGTGACTTTGGTTCTACCTTTCTGATACTTAACTACCAACTAAAATTGTTGCAGGTAATTAACCCACTTGAGTTGTCTATTTGTTTGTAACTTGGAATTATATGGGACAAATTGTAAAGGCTTGTGGTCAGTAAGAATGATGGTCTCCTTTCCAATAATATAATTACTCCGTTTCTTAAGGAATTATGTAATGCCATACTGTTCCTTTTCATACGTCAAAAAGCCTACGACTCTGTCGTTAAAGGTTTCAGAATCAAAATACACTAGGTGACCAGGCTAGGTGATCACTGAGCCTAAAGCAGAGTCCAATGTCTCCATCTGAATCTCAAAAGGTTGATGCAAATAAGGTAATTTAATTATTGGTGTAGTACAAATCTTGTGTTTAAGTTACTAAAACTATTGTTGTTGTGTCGGTGTCCATTTGAAGATAGTTTTCCCATTTCCCTTATTCAATTGATTCAAAGGCCAGGGTATGTGATTGAAGACAAGTATGACTCATTGATAAAATTTCACCAAACCCAGAAAACTTCTTAGTTCATGAATGGTTTGAGGAATGGGCCAATATTTAAGGATTTGTACTTTGTCTGGATCGATGTGATTGCCTGCATAATCGATTACATACCCAAAATATTTGATGTTGTTCATCACAAATGATAATTTTTCTATGTTCAAATAAAGTCGATGTTGTGAGAACGTGTCAAGGACTTCTCAAAATTGTTGGACATGTTCTTCCCATGATTGAATAAATAAAGATACTGTCTAGGTAGTCAATGACATGCTTGCCGATGAAAGGTTGAAGAATATCATCCATATATTAGTTGAAGGTAGTAGGTGCATTGGTTCAGCCGAAATGCATGACTAACCATTCAAATAATAATTCCTTGGTTTTGAAATTAGTTTTGCATGCATCAGTGGTATCAATTAGAATTTTATGATATCCCAACTTGAGGTCAAGCTTAGTAATGAATTTGGCACCTTTCACACAATTGATGAGTTCATCTATCCTTGTAAGATGGTATCTATTATTTACTGAAATCTTGAGGAGAACTCTATATTCAATGCACATGCACTAAGTCCCATATTTATTTGGAATGAGGATGAATGGGATTCCACAAGGAGAGGAGTTGGGTCAGATGTGACCTGTATTGATAAACTCTTGAATCTATTAGCGAATCTCTTCATTATTGATAATGGATCTTCTGTAAAAATATGTATTCTGTAATGAATAACTAGGAACAAGTTCAATTGAGTGTTTTACTTGGAAATGTATAGGTACTATGCCCGACCCTTAAAATATTTTCCAGTATTCATCAAGAATATTGTTGATATGTTGATGTTGTCGGGCGTTGCACTGGTCAGTGAGTCGACTAGTTATTGTAGTATTCTTGGGATGCTAAGTTTTAATCTTGATTAATGTGAATCTATGGCCATGGTTGATGGGATTATTTGTATATTTGGAAGATACCATCACAATTGTTTATGTAGGTATTCATTCTAGTATTCCATAGAGTTGGTTCCATATTTTGACAATCACCTCTTGTGGTCATGACTGATTGCTACAGAGAGAAACTTCCTATGTCTTGGGGTGTACCACAACAGACAACTAGACACCATAAATAAATATTTCCCCAATATGAAAGAGAAACCAAACATATAACTCTAAGGGATATCGAATCGTACCTTGTTCTAGACGGTTGGAGTAGATCCCTATTGAGCTTTTCCAATTCACACTTGATTTAGCAATTCGCTCTCAACCAGAACAAACAAGACAAACATGCTCTATAATAATGTTTTAGACCTGCTCTAGAATATATATTCATCAATGTATAATAAATTAAACATGTCCATGGATACAATATTCATATTCAAATGCACATTAATTGGAAATGAAAAGATATTAATAAAATCAGATATTACAAGAGTGACAACCTCTCTTGGCATGTCTACTAACTGGAGAAACCACATCCTCTACCTAGGCCTCTACCACATCAATCCTCCATCTCTCGATAGAAATATCACAAGACAAAGGAAAGCTTGGGAAGAACACAAAGTGATCCAAAGGGACAAACGGATGCAGACTCAAGTATAAGAAAATTGAGGCAAGAATGGACTATAGTTTCTTTGCTCTTCAATTCCTCCCCCTTCAATGTATACAAGGGGTTCCTTATATAGCACTCGAAAAGGGTAATGGAGGGTCGAATCCGAGAATTATCAAGGAATTTGGAAGGCCAAGAGTCAATTTTTTTGGACTCATATAGGAAAAATCCAATACTATTTGGCTTCATGTACACATCCCGATGTACGCAAGTTTGAGGCTAAAATTCGCGTGTACACACGAGTATAGGTTTAAAAGGCACGTACAACAATAAAAAGGGTTTTTAATGGATGATATTGGAACATAAAAGGATAATATAAGTCCATGGGGTCTAAAGAGTCTACAGAGAGACAGGGAAGGCCATAAAGATGTGATCAACCATGTGTGGTAAATAAGCTATAACAGATGCCCCCTAATGTGTGAGGTCAGAGGGGTAACATGATGGAAAAAATACATTATAAAATCCAACCCATAAATGGAGTAATGAAGACCTAGGTGGAAGAACTAACCATCCATCAGTACAATACAATGATAAATTTCTGCATGTGACTACAAATACATGGAGCAGTCCTACATACATAAGAGTACAATGGCCATGAATAAGCATGATATACAAAATGTGTCATGTGTGGTCATCGCCACATACAATATACAACAGATCAGAATATTCAAAGTGGATAACGATGTACAATAGATCAATATCTCCATAATGGCTGAAAATATCTAATATACACTGGAATCAAATCACGAGAGTTGAAATCTCATGAACACTGGAACGATAAAGGAGGTAGCATACATGAAATTCCACCAAGCTGGAAGGTATTCTACGCAAACGGCTACGAGTAAATGTCCTACTATGTGAATAGATGTGTCAAGATCGAACATAGTAGTCCATCCTCTGATTATCGGTCATTAATGTATATCGTTAATAGATGCGAGATCACCCACCAATAATGAAAATGGGAATCAAGGTACATATTACAATCTAACATGTGTGAATAGATGTGTTGAGGTCGAAAACTTAGAAGAGTCTATCGATTAGGGGACATTGATGTATTTCAAAAACAGTCAATGGTGAGAGAACCTACCACTAATGACTGTAAGTCTCAAGGCACTCAAAGGACTCTAGACACCTATTCCAAAATAAATGATCTGATGTCGATGGAATGGAATCCGCTAGAAGGAGTGAATTAAGGCATCCCCCATCAACCAAAATGAGGTACTCAACAAAGTTCTATAATGTGGAAGAACTCAATGAACAAGATGTGCATGAACTAGTAACAGTTCCAGGAATGGACGACATGCAAAGTCAATATAACTGAGGAATGGCCGACTCAGGCTTCAAATTCCTTCGATCAAGAGCATAAGGTGAATGGTGACTGAAGGTAGGTAGCATGGAATTGATATGCAAACTGGGACATCTCTGTGACACAAGAGGCATCAACAGAGGCTCTATAGGGACTAGAATCTTAACCCATCAATGGAGATAAACTCAGAGTAATAATTACAGCTCTTGAATTCAAACTAATAACCCAACCAACAAATGTGATATATAGTGCTCTGTTTGAAGGTGACACGACTCGACTACTGCCAAAGATAACATCTTTTCCTATCCAGATTTTTTGTTTTTGATTTTTTTGTTGCATTTTTTAGATATTTTGAAAATGTTGAAAAATAATAAAAGTGCTTTATAGTACAAAGCTAGGAGGAGACAAGTGTTAGGGGGACAAGCAAACTAGTTCCAAGAAGTGGAACATGCCTATGCTCAATGCAAGGATGTATGTGTAGGATAACGACATTTGAGGGAAGGTATCCTTTTGGTAAAAGGGATGATAAAGCTGCAAAAGATATGTAAAAAGGATTTGCTTGGCTAGACATGAGATAAGCTTGGGCTATATGGCCGATAACTAAAAGTCAGGGAGCCAGTATAAAGCTTAAGAAGGAAAGAAAAACTCATGAAAATACAATTACAACTTGATATATACAAGGGATTCCCAAGAGAAATGGTTAGCATAAATTTCAAGAGGAGTATGAATCTCTTGCTCAAGGACATGGCGGGACTTAAAAGGGACTCCCACACCCTAAAGGAGAAATTTCACCATGGGCACCAAATGCAATATAGGATCTAACTAGGGTACCCATGTATGGGAAAGCTATACCATTCACATAATGCCACTTCTAAAAGTAGCATGAAGGTTTTGTGACATCATGGAATGGGTTTGTACATGAGGTTAAGATGAAACAGTCATAACATCATGAAAAATGAAAGCGGATGTGAAATCCTAACCTATATGCCAGTTTAGACATGATACCTATAATAGACATGAACGGGTTGAAGTCTCAATCAAACCACACTCAAAACGGGCTCCTCCAACATCATATTAGTCTAAACTATCCAAAATGGTTAGAAATGGTTAAAAACTTTAGGAAGTGGGTAAAAATTTCAATTTTTTTTCTATAAAGTAGTGAAAAAAAAATTCATACCATTTTGAAAATCCATCCACCATAGTGCATTTGTATCCAGAAATTCAAGAACTGATTCCAGGAGCATCGTCTTACGAAATCACTCAACGTTTGGTCTAGGTAATTACCCACGCCCCCCTCTTTCACTTTCATGCAAAAAAGTTTAATTTTAGTGGTCAATTTTTTTATTTAGGCCACCACAAAATGTGTGTTTCATCCCACGCATAAATCAAGTCTTTTTCTGCGTATAGGGATGGGCATACATGGAAAATACCAAATTACTCATGTAAATACGCGGTTGTTTTGAAAATAATAACGTATAGAGCCGTAAAGATGATTTTCAAATGCAAATACTGCTGAAACTCAAAAAGCGTTTGGCATGATGGTGCTCGAATGGAGAGAGAGGGAACATGGTGATGTTGAAGAGGCAATGTAAGGAGATCTAATGGCTCAACAAGCGTTGAGGGATTGTGGGTTATACAAATTTTGGGGCCTTAAAGCTTGAGGGATAAACCAAGGCTATTGCAACTACTAATAGACTACTAGGATCCAGACTCTGAGTCTTTTTAGTTGGATGGGATGTCACTCAGCATTGAGGTTGAGGACATATATTTTATCATAGGTTTGTCTTAACGAGGGGAGGTGGTGAACCTTCGATCCCGTGGGCCAAGAGGGGGGCTGACTATAGAGGAGTACATAGCTATGTCTTGTCGTCCTAATCCAAATATGCCCCTACCATTAGGATCAACATATGGAGACATAGGTAATGAACCCCAGCTCACTTTTTTTTTTTGAATTATTATTTTTTTTGTATTTTTTTTATATATATATGGAATCAAAAGACATGTTTTTGTTGTGACGACTCATAATGAAAATATGTCATGTACATGCATATGTGGGACCACGATGTCCAGAAGGATTTCCTCGTCATCGACGGAGGGGAAGAGGCGATGAGATTATGGGTGTGGATGTGCAGTGGACTCTCCAAAGCATTCACAAATATTTCGTTTGCTTGACACATAGGGTTCCCATGGCATAAGTCAATCACTTACTTGAGGCTATGCAACGCCAAGTGGTTGGAGTACCACGGGCATGTGTTCGGTTATTTTGCCAGCTAGCTAGAGCCGTGGTGTGATACCATGATCAGCACCCTCTTCTACCTCATTCTTAGAGACCTAGGTGTATATTTTTGTATGACCGTGTAGTATATTTTGGTGGCTCATAAGCCCCAATTTTGTATATGACACTTATGTATTATGACGTCACCTTTTTTGACTTACTGAAAAATATTTATGATGATTGATTTTTATTCTATTTACGTGTGTAAAATATGTTTGTGAAATGCTTATGGCCTCTGAAACAAATTCCAATCTAGTACATAGTTAGCATATGAATCAACAACTTGATTAAAATTTCTTGAAATGTGAATGTATGTTACGCTCTCAAATTTCCATTCTAGAAATATTACATGCAAGAATATTCGTAACAATGTTGGATCCCTAACATAATACAAGCCATTAAGCTATGAGACCACTAAGTGTGAATCAAGACGTACCTCAAGAGAAAGAACACCATGTGAAATGGCATCTCGCAATAACTCAATCATGACACTTTATTCAATAGCATTGTTCAACGAAAGCTATAAACATATGCCTCTTGAAGACAACACTTGACCTGTAGGAGTATAGATCACCCAAGCAGCCAAAGTTGAGTTTTGAGTGTGGCAGCTAGCACCATCAACGAATCCTATGTAAATGGAAGACTCCATCAACATATGCAATAAGAAATGAAAGCTAATCAACAAACCTGATCACCATAAGAAGACCTAACTATGCAATGCAAAAATATACAATAATATACAAAACTTAGCCCTAGTTGAAGGTCATCCATAGTACTTTTTAAGATAGAGCCCATTTCTAGGATCCGCCAAGGTCGTCCCTTCATAATCCACCAACTCATAGGTGCCTTTCTCTAAGGCATGTTTAACCACATAAGGACCATGCCACATCGGGTTGAACTTTCCTGCCCCCAAGGGTTCCTTATCTTAATCCCACAAAAGGACTAAGTCACCTTCACTAAACCTCCTAAGACGGACAGAATTATCGTACTGAACCTTAATGCAATGCTTTTTAACCTCAAGATCCACTAAAGAATCTCGACGCTGCTCATGAAGCTACTCCAAGTGGACCAGATGCTCTTCAATGCAGAAGTATCTGGTAAAATCTCCACAGCTAGCTTCAACGAAGGGATTTCACATTCAACCGATAATACTGACTCCACCCCATGCACAAGTTGATAGGGAGAAAAACCGATGGAATTCTTGATCGCGATTCTTGCTATAGAATGGGCCTATAGAATCGCGATTAAATAAGGATGCAACATGATATGCCAATTATTCTTGCTATGTGCGATGGTTTGTTGGAGAATGGACTTAAGTGGCTTGTTCACTACTTCAACCTGTCCATTCACTTGAGGATAATAAGAAGAGGAATGATCTTGCTTATATCCTAACTTTGAAGACAACTCTTCCATCATTTTTTTTCTGAAAGTTCCTACCATGGTTAGTGACAAGCTCCCTCGAAATGCCAAACCGGGTGATAATCTGGTTAAATATGAAATGCATGGTTGTTTCACCTTTGGATTTGATACTGGGCATAGCCTCTGCCCATTTCATGAAATAATCAACAGCCACAATAATATGATGGTGCCCCCCATCCGAAGTTTGGTTTCAATACATAAAGTTGACCCCCCACTTAGTGAAGTGACTAGTGGTGATAATAGGATGCAAAGGGGAAAGACGCGAGTGCATATTACATGTAAACACCTGGAAAGGGTGGCACCTCTTGACTGCAATAACACAATATTTAAAGATGGATGGCCAAAACTAACCTGCTCTCAAATTTTCTTGAGCTGTAGAAATCCCAGATAAATGACCACCACATGCCCCTCCATGGAAATCATTAAGCATGACCTCAGCCTCCTCATGAGTTAAGAAATGACATAAAATGGAATAAACCCCATGATGATATAAATTATCATCCACTATGACGTAGTTATTCACTACGTGATGTAGTCGTCGATGCTCATCTCACGAGAGGTGAGTAGGAACCTTCATTGTTTGCAAATAAACACTAATATCCCCATACGAAGGATCTGCGATTGAGATGAGAAATATATTCTCATCAACAAGAGAATCCTCATTAACCTCTTCTTCATCCAAATTTGGAAAACTCGATATGAGTTCAACAAAGATTAATGATTTCTTTGATTTTTCTGAAACAAACTCAAGATCAAACTCCTGCAATATCACAATCCATTTATTATACTTTCCCCCAATCATCCTTCTGGTGAGGATGATTTGAAATGGATTAATGTGAGACATGACCAAATTTTGGTGAAGGATGATGTAATTACTTAAATGCTGAACCGCATAGATGGTGGCTAAGGATAGCTTCTCAACATGGGTATAATGAAGTTTCACATCAATAAGGTTTTGGCTAAGATAGGATATAGCATTCTCATGGAGCTCCTCATCCTCTTGAACCAATACCATACCGTTCATCTCTTGAGACATGGTCACATAAATCAAGAAGTCACAGCTACAGTCCGATGGACTAAGCACAGGGGCCGATGCCAAGGCTTTCTTAAGAGCATTGAAAGACTCCTGGGTTCACTCATCCCAGTAAAAATGGGTGTCTTTCTTCAACAAATGCATGAATCCTTTAGTCAAATTGGAAAAATTGACTATGAACCTTCGCAAGAAGTTTTCCATACCTTGTAAACATTGAAGATGTCGAATGTTACGCAGGGGAGACAATTGAAGTATTTCTCAACCTTCAATGGACCGACTCTAATACCCTCCTTGGACATGATGAATCCTAGTAAACGACCAAAATTCACACAACAGATGCTCCTGTGAGTATTTAACTCAATTTAATAATGACGACATCTTTCAAAAACTAATCTAAAATGATAAGGATGACACACTCTCAAATGACAGTCAGCAGCTAGATCATCTGAATACACTTCACTAATCTTTTTAAGATCATGAAAGGAAAAGGTCATGGCCCATTGAAATGTAGCTTTGGAATTTTTAAGGCCAAATGACATATTTCGATATGAAACAGTTCCCCAAGGATAAATAAATGTAGTCTTATGTTGATCGCCAGGCTTAATCTGTATCTGAATATATTTCTAAAAGCCATCCAGAAAAGAAAAAACCTCACTTCCTGCACACTCATCCAATATTTGATCAATAAATGGTGTAGGGAAATTATCTTTAGGATAGGCTCGATTTATATCATGAAAATCAATGCATATTTGGATTTCTCCCTGCTCCTTATCCACCAAAATGGGATTTGAAACCCACTATGTCAAGGGAATGGGATAGATAAAAACAGCCTTGAGCAGTTTCTCTATCTCTGCTTTAATAATGGGTGCTTTCCCAGGATTCACAGTATGCAAACGTTGTCAAACCAGTTTTTCATCAGGATAGGTTTTGATTTCATGTTCAACAATGCGAGCGTCTATTCCTACCATGTCCTTGTAGGACCAAGAAAAAACATCACGAAATTCATCGAAAATCTTGGTGTATCTTTAATCTCAGCAAGGGAACAATCTGCCCCAATGTAAACATTCTCAATATTACTAGGATCATGAGAAATGGTGATAGGTATTGTTGGTGACAGTTTAGCCATGTTCCCTTCATCAATATGACTAGGAGATCTTAATGGGACCACGGGGCTACCAACTTTCTTGCTCAGAATCGCCCTAAATTTATCACACTCTAAACGATCAAGCTTAGGGAGGAAATACGATCTATGGTGTAGCTCTCCCTGAGGTTGTTCTATCCTATACATAACCTCAAGAATAGCTTCATCAGATGGAAAAACATCATCAAGGCAGTATTGAGATTGAGATGACTCTGCTACCTAAGCAGGAAGCATATAAGAGTCATCCTCCTCGGTCTGCGAAGAGGAAGGACTGGGCTCTACAACATGATCAAGATTATCTTGATACACCACCAATCTTACCAAAAATGACACGTCTATCTCGGCAGGTATAGAATTATCACTTGAAGTACTCGGTGAAGGAACAATCCAAGGATCCTCCATATGAGAAGTGTGAAAGGAGACTAAATTTAGCGAAGTAAACTCCCTACCAAGACTATACCCAATCATAAGAACAAGAGCATGACAACTAAAGGTTCCCATGAGAGAAGGATACATTCCCACACCCATATTCTCAATTGCCAAATGAGAATGATCAATAATCAGGATAGAATATCCTGATGATACTTTAATACTCAGATTTTCGAAATAATTTTGATCAATAGTAATGATCTTCCCATCTAATGAAAAACAAACCACTTTGGAATAGGGAAGAGGATACATCTTGCATATTGTACATCCAGTTCCAACCCAGTAAAATATTATAGTCAAGGGGTGCATCAACCACCTCGACCTCGACCACAATCATATTCCCCCCTAATCAGACCTCTAGGGAAGGAAGTATATCGTGCAGTCGAAACGATATTCCATCAAAAGAAGTCAACATGTTTGTATATTTAGACAATGTGGGAGAACCTAAGCTCTTCCAACAATCCAAATACATCATGGAAGTGGCAATGCCTTCATCAATCACAGTGCACATAATGGTGTTGTTTAGACACTCTATGTGAATCAAAATAGGCACATAGTAAGGCAAGTGAGGTTGTATTCCATGATTTTTAAATTTGATCACGGAAGAAGAGATTTCATCACCAACCCCGAGAGCAGACAACAAGGCCATTCTCTGCAAAGGACAAGTCTGAATTAGTTCTAATGTGAACATCGTACAAGGAGTCTGGCCCAAATCCTTGACAATTGAATAGTTCTAGGTGGCTCAATCATTAGAATTGTGGCCCAAGTGCTTTAGGACTCCTTTAGGAATGTGAGGCGGAACTTCATTTTTATCTGTAGGATTTTTAATTCGCAAAGAGCTCTCAAGTGTAGCAGATTCTTTCCCAAGGTCTGGTTGTGATGAACCATAGTATTTCACACGTGTTACAACACTAGTAGCTTTCAACATGTTGATGCAATCGTGACCACTAGTAGCATCCGACGGGCTTTGAGTTCCACTAAACACGCAACCAGGATCCACGATCCTCGAGTTCATATTTTTATTATTTGGTAAAGGATTTGTAAACAAAGCTGGGCCCTGTGCTATGAAATTTAACGCATTTTCCATATGAGGGCACAAGTGAGTGAGGTGGTCATCCCTGCACAACTTGGAAGGAAATTTTACCTTCCTCTTAGGCTTCTTGTCCCTCCAAGCATTATTATTGTTATTTTTCTTTTCATTAGTCTCATTATCATTTTTATTCCCACCCTTGAGATTATTTTTTCCTTTCTATTTATTCCTTCTAGGTTGTTGGTTACCTTTCAGGTTCGACGATTGCACAGAAAGTACATCCGCCCACTGGGTGGGAAGGGATGAATCTGTAGCTTGCCCTAACATAAACTGGTTAAGTGATAACTTGCTCACTTGTTTCATAACTGAATCCACGGGTTTGGTACTTGCAGATCCAACAATACCATCGGCATGTGGCCCAGGCTTGAACTTGGGGTTGAAATTGAAACATGGAGCATTGGGTATGATCTCATAAAGGATCCCAGACTGAGCATAAATCAAGTCCAAATGCTGGTCCCTAAAAATAGCTTTGTCCTCATTTTGAACTTTTGATGTGGAAACATCCTTCATGATATAAGGTAACAACAACTTGAGGAACTAGTCTAAAAGAAACTCTGGTGGTATAAAGGCTTCAATCATCCTCTTTTGACTACGCCACTCTTGAATATGATCTGAAATGTGGGTGGATTTGTCTTGCCGAAATGTAAAATAGAGTTCGGTACTAGTGTCATAATGCACGAGTAGCTAGAAGTGGTTAAGAAAAGTCATCTCAATGTCATTAAATGAATAATATTACCCCCCAGGTAACTCTATATATCATTTTGCTGTAGGACCCGTGAGGGTGCTTTGAAATAGTCTCAAATGGATAGAATCGTCGTTCAAGGAATTGGAAGAGCACCAAAGATGGAAATTCATGACATGCTCACCAAGATCTTCACTAGACTTACCTTCGAATTTTGGGATGTCCAAAGGAATTTTGGTAGGAACTGTCGGTCATGCTGAGTTATGAGATACAGGATCGTTTGTCAATCTTGAAAAATTGGTTAGATTCAAAGTCACAAGGAAAGAGATCCTAGGATGAGCCGGTTGGTTCAATGCTCCATGATAGGACTGGTTTGCATAAGTTTTATTGCTATATACACCATGGCCTTGGATAGTGGGATTATAACCTCCTCCCATTTGACCTATATAGGGTTGCATGTAAGGATTGTGGATTGGAGTACCTTGCGATTGGGATGCTATGAAGCCATAATTAGGTGACTAATACATGGGTTGATGCCCAGATCCATAACATGTGTAGGTTTATTCATAACAAGATCCATAACACGGTCCATAATATGGTCAATGGGAAGGTATATGTCATTCTGACACATAAGGAGACACATGGTCCTATGACACTACGGTGTTAGCAGAAGTATAACATACATGGATACTAGTCGAATTTCGGTTAGAAGGCCCTCTAGGGTGAGGAAGAGGATGCATGTTCAAAAACAAATTGAAGGTATTGGTGTCAAAGACAATGGGATATGTGAAGGAACATAACTTGTTCTCCCAATATTAACATGTCTAGGTACTGGTCCTCAAATAGGAAAACTAGTGCTAGGCCTAGGATGTGTGTCTGAAGGAACCTCCACCGTAGGGATGGAAGGTGTAATGTGACTAGTGCTACCAAACCTCTCTATGTGGAAAGGAATGGAAGTGCCCCCAGTCTTAGTATGAGGTTCAACATATGACTCGACATGGGGTGTCAAGCCAGTCTCAGGAACATCAGGGATGTCATACCTAATAGTTCTAGTGCTTGTGGGTTCATGGTGAGTCTCATCGCCTGGAATCCAATACCAGAGATGTGTGTGTATGTGGTCTGTGTAGTGTGAATAATATTCATGTGATGGCCAAGTAGAAAGACGATAAAATCCCGATGGAGTCCCATATGTGCTTAGGGTTTCATCCTCCCACAAGGGGCGAGGTGAGGTGGGATGCTCCAGAATCTTAAACTCATGATCATGCATGGTGTGTCAATCAAAGTGAGTAGTAGTCCACCTAAAATGTCTGGTTATCTATCCCAAAGGAGGAGGAGATGTAAAAGGTGGAATCCCTGCTAAATGACAAGAACGACAAGGTTCCACACCTGAATCCACAATGACTCAACAAAAAGTAAAGAATCAATCTATCTATGTAACCCTAATAAAACTAGCATGCACTGAGAATAAACCTAAGAAAATCTAAATCCAAATCAAAAGAAAACCAAGGGTAGGATAAGTGAACTCCTGAATGATGCAGGTATGTCTTTCCTAGGAGAGGCTTGAGACTCCCATACATAACAAGTGGAGGTTCATAACCAATTATAGCGAGTGTGTTGTCTGACCCCTACCTGGCCAGGACACATGCAGAAAAACCTCTGCAAATACCCCCTTGATAACCTAGGTAAGGAAACTAATGTCACCTCAATATAACCAATGCTTAGGAAGACAGTTGCAAGGGGGATACACCGTATGGGTAGGATAGCAAAGCTCGAAGCCTGAAAGCACAAATGGTACCCCAAGGGTACAACAATCAATACTTCAAAGGCCCCCAAATATGAATACAATACTGGAAATATCTCCGGTTCTCACAGAAAGTGACGAGGGGTCATCCCAATCACAATCGCATGCACTGCCTCATTCTTAACTCTTGTGTAAGAGGAGCATCTTGAGAAAAACTAATTATATCAAGGGTTTCACACTCTCACCTAGATAGACAACTAATTGTTTTGTTTAGTGGTCTTGGAGAATTGACTCACAATGAACTATTCCAAGACCTTAAAACGTATTCCTGTTGATGCACACTATAAAAGAAAAGAGTGTAATTCATTTTATTAAGAACTGATTTTAGTTGGATGTGATTACTCAAAGGGTAAATGGTCATGCAACTAATAAAGTTATGACTCAGCAGTGAAGTAAATATGCACACCTAACAAGCAATTCCAAGTGCAATGTGTAGAATGAAGAACGGGGTATGCCACTCCATGAGGTGCAATATTTTTCCTTCAAATGTAAGTGCAATCATTCCTTTATTAAAATACAACTATAATAATAGTAATAAAACCTAGTGCAAGTACCATGCCAATGAAAAATGAAAGAGATGCATAACTATGCAAAAGAAAAAATATTTTTCGTATTTTTTGCAATAAATGAGATATGAAAGCAAATAAATGAGTCTACAACCCCTAGACCCTTCAAACACTCAAAAAAATCATCCAAGCAAGGAAAAAAGGTAAAAGAGACCTAATGCACTAATCTCAAAATGAAAACTGGATAAATGGATGACAAGAACAAAGATTAAAAATCAAACAAAAAGAAGTGTCTGGTCGGAAAAAGAGGGTGTATACAGACACCGGAAGCATCCAAGAAGACTCAGCAATCATCAGAACTCACCCAACAACACTTAATCCTCCCACTAAGGCTCAAAAATAAATCATATGCGACTGTTCTTAGTAAAGGTGCGTACATACGTGACTGTTCAAGGAAAACCCATGTGTATACATGACTGTGAATGCAAAACCCATGTACAGGAAGAAAAAGGAAGAAAATTAGGGTAAACAGACAAGCTAAGACAAAATTTACTTCTTCAGGACCTTACTAGGAAAGAATGACCCTAGACCCGACACAGAAACAGAGAAATGAAGAGAACTTTAAGTCATTAAATACCAATAACCCCAAAGAAAAACAACTAGGAACTCTCCCTAGAGGAGTCGCCAATTTTGTTATGGAGAGAAACTTCGTATGGCTTGGGGTGTATCAAAATAGACAGCTAGACACCATAAATCAATATTTCCCCAATATTAAAGAGAAACCAAACATCTAACACTAAGGCATATCGAATCGTACCTTGTTCCTGATGGTTGGAGTAGATCCCCGCTGAGATTTTCCAATTCACGCTTTCTTTAGAAATTCGCTCTCAACCACAGCAAACAAGACAAGCATGCTCTATAATAATGTGTTAAAACTACTCTAGCATATATATTCGTCAATGTATAAGAAATTAAACATTTCCATGGATACAATATTCATATTCAAATGCACAATAATTGGATAGGAAAAGATATTTCCATTAATAAAATCAAAGATTACAAGAGTGACAACCTCTGTCAGCACGTCTACAAACCGGAGAAACTAAGACCTCTACCTAGGCCTCCACCACCTCAATCCTCCATCTCTCGATCGCAATATCACAAGACAAAGGAAAGCTTGGGAAGAACATACAGTGCTTGAAATGGACAAAGGGATGTAGACTCAAGTATAAGAAAATTGAGGCAACAATGGACTATAGTTTCTTTTCTCTTCAATTCCTCCCCCTTCAATGTATCCAAGGGGTTTCTTATATATCACTAGAAAATGGTAATGGAGGGTCGAATCCGAGCATTCTCAAGGAATTTGGAAGGCCAAGATTCAAGTGGTTCGAAATCATGTGAGTAAAAATACAAAACTATTTGGATTTATGCACACATCCCGATGTACACGGGTTTGAGGCTAAAATTTGTGTGTACATGCGAGTATAGGTTTAAAAGTCACATACAACAATAAAGAGGGGTTTTTTAGGGATGAAGTTGGAAAATCAAAGGATAATATAAGTCCATGGGGTCTAAAGAGTCTGCAGAGCGATAGGGAAGGCCATAAATATGTGATAAACCATGTGTGGTAAAATAATCTATAACACTGATAAATCCCATGTATATCCGATAAGTAAAATTTCCCAAATAGGGCATCGACTACAAAAATCAATGCCACATCACACAATAATTCATATTCAAAAGGATTCTTAAAGTAGGTCATTCTGCATTGACGAGTGATCTTTAATTCCTTTGTATCCTTCATTCAACCGATATTATAAGGCTGAGGATATGGAGTGGTAACAAGACCTAGTTTCTTCATGATATCTTGAGAAACAAATTTATTATGGTTTCCATTATCCACAATCAAATGTAATGGATTGTTTTGAACCCATATCTGTGTTTGGAACATGCACTCTTGTTCCTCCTTGTTGATTATACTCAAGGATGTCAAAGTTTTTCGATGTTGATATTAAAAGGGTTGATGATTCTAGGTCATATTCTACCAAGGTTTTGTTAGACAAAGTCAAAGGTCAAAAATTTTTCCAAAAATGTTTTCTGAGCCTTGCATTCATACGTACTGTTCCATGATGATTTGTGTTAATCATACAATTTCCTGGTAGGGGGTTGTTTTCTACATTCCCTTTTTTCATTCTGAGATTTATTTTTCCCATGGTCTTTCTTTGGCAGGGTCGACCGATAAGGGTGTCTTGACTTGTTATAGTCATCTTGTGACTTATTCTTGGATTTTCGACCTATCGGCTTGGTCGTGAAGCATGCTTTCCCTTTCTGTTTGGATTCAACCTTACTGGCGTAGTGGAATGCATTCACAAGCTTACTAACATTCATGAAATCCATATATTTCTTAATGTACATGGGAAAATACACTGACATACTTCAAAACAATCAATTTCTCTTATTCTTGAAAACCTAGTCTTGCCATGAGTCGATAGAACTCATCATTGTAACTCTGCATGGAATGGTCTTCCCATTGCAGTAGTTGCTACCACTTCCTATACTAATATTCAATTTACTTAGGTAGTTAGAACTCATTTTGAATGTACTTGAAAAATTTCTCCCATGGATCTATGGGGTCTCTGTCTTTCTCCATATTTATCGATAGATTCTCCCACCAATAGTGCACAGAGGTTGTTGTCCCTAGGAATATATAGGAATAATTCAGTTAGAATTATTCACAAGAAGGTAAATATTTCGTTCGCAGAAAGGAAAAGGAGTCGTGTCAAAAGTAGAGAAGGAAGAGAAGAAGCATATAAGAAAGGAAGAGTTAAGGAAAGAACCACTCACAGAAGAAGCTATGACAGATGGAAGAATTAGCAACATGAGAGAATAGAAACGATAGAAAAGAAGCCATGGCAGTAGGAAAGGATGTGACGAGATCAGTCGTGATAGAATGAACCATGCTAGAGAATATGTGTAGCAGTGTAACAACTTGAAATGAAAACTTAAGGAATATCATGGGTATGAGATCGGAGAGAATCAATGGAAGTCACACGTGTTGTAATGAATAAAAGAATATTTGTAATATTAGTCATTATTTCCTACTGAAAAATCTCACTAGATCAGGAATGACATATTGTCGGATAATTGAATGAAGTCGACTAAGAGAGACCTATAAGAGTGTATAAGGATGAAGAACCCAGGATGTGTATATGTTACTTCCTGATTAGTTTCTCATTGATTTTTGTTTCTAGGATGCTTGGTTGAAGAATTTATTTACTTGTTTAGTTACTTACTCAATCAGTTAGTAAGGTTGTGTCTATAATAAGAGTTGAGTAATCTACATATGAGTGCGCAGAAGTATAGAGAAGATTAGTTGAACCAGGCTCTGTGTCGATCAATAGTAGAGTCAAGTAGGAGAAGAGTGAGAAAGAGGAGCCCAGAGAACATGAGAGGAGAGAGAATTATGTATAGATAAGAAAATAAGATCCAGATAAGAGCGTATTTTGTGTTTTTCTTGAATGTGTTTCCACACTAAAGACTATGTCACTGAGTAGATGATGAATTTGTTTATGTCACATGAATTTATGTGAATGTACATGACTATATATGATGAATATGATGAATATGATTAAGTAAAATGAATGTATATTGTGATTAAGTGTGTATGTATTTGCTTATGAATGATTTTTATGCATGAGTCACATTATTGATAGATAGCATGTGTGTTGAGCATATATTGTTGTTATAATGACTATGACAGATAGGTTAAGTAGTGTCTTATATTTGCATAGTAATATTGAGAAATAAACCCACCGTGTTTGGTCAAGAGATTGGTAACATTCCAATCGAGAATAAACCCCCAGCCAACTTTGGAATCCTAATTCTAGAAGTTACCCATAATATATATCTTTGGTGAGACTTCTTTTGTGTCGTAGTTTATGCTGAACGAGCCTTTCTCTATTGGGACAATATCTTGGGATTTGTTGCGCGTGAAGGAAGGTCTAAACCTGGGTTGAAGAGGGAGGGAACACCAAAAAATGGTTCTATTGTCGAGACCATAAATCATTTTAGTGAGGGACATGTTTTGGCATCCAATGAAGGTGAAAATCCAAGAGTGAGTGGATTTTAAATCATTAGAGTTTACAGAAGAAGAAAGTAAAGGATCATGGTTAAATATGACAAGGTGGTTGGAATGATACCTTTATACGGATATTCACGATATTTTATTTTTTGAGTTCCTTATTGTGTTATATGAATGGTTATTGAAGATATAAACCCAGAGAAATAATTTTCAAGGTGGAGAACCGGCAGAGTGGAATCCTCAATTCATTTAGCGACTACAAAGTATTAGAAACCATGTGTCAAGAGCTCCTGATTGTTTGGTAGACAATATTATGGAGGGATACATTACTGATTTTATTGTTGAGACAATAACCTCATACAATAACCTCATAAATTACTGAGGAATATGTTTGACATGTTAGAAAACTTGGATAAATATGCTTGTATGGAACAAATGAATCTTGAGAATAGAGTTTGATAGTTAGAAGGACATCACGCAAGAAGGTTGGGATATGTCGTAGAATAAGCGAGCAGAAAAAGGAGAAAACTAACCTGATATTTTCCCTACTGATATTGGTATTAAACTAAAAGGTGGATGTTTAAGGAGTGGAAGAGGATTTTGATTGAGAAAGAGAAGAACAAGTGTGCTAAGGAGAGGATGATGCAGTATGACCAAAGGAGAGAATATGAGCTAGTGTCACATCTTAACGAAGGTTCCAGTGACTCAGAAGAGGAATATAAGACAATATCTAATAGAGAGGAAGAATAATCAAATGTTTTAGACTGAGAACACAAGTACGATACCCCTAGAATCCCGCACACATCACCAAAGGTAACATCTAGAAACTCATCTCCCGGTGGTTTTGTAAATATAAGTAATACTAATGTAGTAAATAGAGTACAAGGGAGTTCGACTAGTGAAATTTTTTTCCAAGTGTAACAAGAGACAATATAATGGCTTGAAATGACATTAAGTAACTTATATTTAATGGAAATGGGTTAGAATACCAAGAAAAACACTGGTTTCTATGTTAAGTCATACAAACCGTATGACAGGTCCAAGATGAAGCAATAAAGCAAGCGCTTATGATCACAAACTTAAGAGGTTGTGCGCTAGACTGGTACATGATTTTTTCTATAGTTCTAGTAATAATTGCGTTGAAAATACTTGACCAAATTCGAGCGGGAGAAGAGTTTAAAAAGTTAAAATCTGAGTCTTAGTGAATCACATAAATTAAAGAAATTAGGGATTTACTTAAAGAGTCGGTCTAGGATTTTGGACAAAGATTTAAAATGTTGATGGCTAAAGTAATATTTCAGATTTCATATGAACAACATAAGGAATGGTTCATTGTAGAATTGTTATCGCACATCCGAACATCCTTGATGCAACAAAATATTGTGTCACAAAGAAAATCTATGGAGATAGAAATGAAGTTAGAATCCTCACCGATTGGAGAGACTTGTGCAGGAATGATGCGAATTCACTCGAAGATAGATAAGATTACATTGCAACTCCAAGAAATTAAGAAAGGAAAATACATCCAAGAAGAAATATGGTGTACCTGATGCAGAACAGAGTGACACCATAAAGATAACTTCATAGGGTTCATGAACTATTTTTCTACAAGAGTGTCAAACCTGACAAATTCATAAGGGATTCCTTAGTGTAGAATATGTCAGACCCAAGGTCATTGATCAGAAGAGTTCTTGTACTTGCATAATATTGTAACTGCACCCGCTAGTTTGTATTGTAAATTTGTAGGACATGATGAGAAAGACTACAAAGCATACCATCTAATGTAAAGGAAAACATTGGATACCTACTTAGTGAAAAATGATGAGAAAATACAAGATGAACGAGTGCAAGATCAATAGCCACCTACTCAATATCCGCCAACCCAACATCAACGAAATCCGTATCCACAACCCTAATATCAACAAAACCAGTATCCACCGCAGCAACACTACCCTCAACCTAACAAGGGTGGAAATTTTAGGAGGATTTGGTCATGGAAGAGGCCAAATAATATGATACAGTTGTCGAAAACTAGGACATTTCTCTTGTGATTATGTGATTCCTGCAAAGGCATGTTATTATTTTAAATGTATTGACCACACCGTTGAGAAGTTCCCTCCATTGATTGCTAAGTGGCATGCCAAGAAAACATGAGATCTAGTTCCCCTATATAATCCCAACCTGAATGATAACCAGAACATCCAAATTATTTTTAGTGATCAAGAGAAGAAAACATTATTGTTGTAACAAGAGGAGGTGTTGTGACTGGAGAAGACAAAAAAGTACAACATCACCAAACATAGGTGCAATCGACAACACAAAAGAATGTACCTATTGACATCCAGGGAGAAAAGGAAATTTTCTTGACACTCGACCAAAATTCATTGACATAAATAAAGCATCGACGTCTTCCTCCACATTAACAAGAGGAAAAGCAAGCGGTATGCATGAAATAGTCGACCAACTATTTCGAAAACAACCGACCAAAAATGTTAGTAAACTTAAATAATTTTCAAAATTTTATTATCACTTATCAACAATAAAGATGTTGTCACAGAATTGAAAAATTTAGTAAAATAAACTCAGGATGAGCTTTGACCAGGAAGAAGACTTCACTATCTGGGAAAGAGATTAAAAACTAGACATGAGCTAAGAATGACTACGAAAATAGGTGATTATGATATGGATTATATCATTTTAGAACAGGGATTTGATGTCAATATTTTTACAAGAGAGATTGGTATTTCATTTTAGAACTGCGACTTGATTGGTATTTCATTTAGCTCAATAGAAAATCAGTCGAAGGCCCTATCTATTAGCTGACTGAGTCATCTACCTATTGAAATAGAGGGCCTAAGAAGATATGCAAAATTTGAAGTAATCGACATTGTCGACGATAATACCCCACATGCTCTACTTTTGGGGATCAACTACACAATAGAAAACCAAGCCATCATTAATTTTAAGAGAATAATATTATCATTTGAATATTCAGATATACAAGTAGTCGCATCAATTAATATGCTTGAAGGATAGAGATATGTTGAACATGTTCATAGTGAAGGACAAGGTGACTATCATGACCATATTTATAATATTACATCTGCACGAGATGATTATATATATCCAACAACTGATGGAAAGTTGATTTGGTGGAGTGTTATCTCCTATACATATTATTCAAGTGAAGCATGATAAAATTGGTATAATCGAATGCACGAAGTATCTATGAGGAAATGTGAAAGAATCACAAGGTTTGTGTGATGGGTAGGAGTTGACTAAAGTTCCATACCTACATACAAAGGATTATCTAACCTTGTTCCTTTTCTATCATAGCTTGAAGAAAATGTTACAGAATCATAGTGATTATCTGCCTCAAAATTTGTGTTGAAGGCTACACCTGAAAAATGGTGGGGTACACATAAACAATCCATCTCTGAATGGACGCAATCTAGAAGACTATTGTAGATCATATTTGGAGAAGGGATCATCTATACTAGTCATAAGTATACATGAATCACTAATCGTGTCGATAATATTGAGCATTATCGAATGGCATGGTAGGCATATCCACACCCAGAGTGTGCTCATCACTTCATACATACACTAGACATGTTACCAAGGAATTGGTATACATTAGTTGATTTGTGACAAAGAATTTTGAATGGGAGGATTTATTTACCATCTTCAGACATACATTTGATTTCTCAGATGACTACCCATTCATTGATGTTGCATTACAAGTGATGAAAGAGAAGATATTCAAAGATATCCATTTCACGACTACAAATTTCAACCAAAATAGCGTGACAAAAAACCATTGGATGGAATGATACAACATGATGAGAGAACCTGATGATGATAACCTACTTGACATAAACATTCTAGAATATGAAGGTATGCATGGTGTGGAAGGAATTGATATTTATAGCGACCATTTCTTGCATCTGCTCAAAATTAAGAAAGTTAATATTGACTCACCAAAAAACCCAAAGTTCACCAATATCATAGATTACTGGGATGATGAGAGTGTAGGAAAGATCACATACTTATTGCATGAGTTCCAGGATTTGTTCCGTACAAAATGTTCAGAGATGAAAGGAGTCATTGGATATCTCAGAGAGATGAAAATACACTTGAATCCCAATGCAAAACCTGTGAAACAATGACCATGCCTACTGAATCCATGGTAAGAAGAGAAAGTTAAAGTAGAGCTCGACCGAATTCTCAACATAGGAATTATAGATCTTGTCGAAGAATCAGAGTAGAAGAACCCGATAATATTATAATAAACAAAGGCTACCGATGAAGTAAGAATTTGTGTTGACTTGAGAAAACTGAACGACGGTTTCTTACATGACCCATTTCTGACTCCATTTACAGATGAGGTACTGGAGAGCGTTAGTGTTTAGAAGATTTATTTATTCACTGATGGTTTCTATGGCTACCATAAGAATCACATCGCAAAGGAAGATCAACACATGACCACCTTTGCGACGGAGTGGGGATGTTTCTAATATATGGTAATCCCCTTTGGAATTAAGAATGCTCCTGCTATTTTTTGGAGAATAGTAGTTGCTTCCTTTAAATATTTTATTCACAAATTTTTTGAAGTCTACTTCGATGATTGGAAAGAATTGGGCTCATTAAGAGCCATATTGAGAGCCTTTAATGATGCTAGAATGTTGGTGCCAATATCAAATTTCATTGAATTTGAAGAAATTCTTCTTTTGCGCCCCATTTGGAATTTTGTTGGGCCATATGGTATGTCGCAATGGAATGTTGGTTGATCCTACTAAAATTGTGATCATCCTTGACCTACCAGCACCGACCATAATTAAACAATTGCGTGCAACATTAGGATACATAGGATACTACAGAAAATTTATCAAAGGATATGCGTAGGTGACTGCTCCAATAGAAAAGTTACTAAAGAAAGATATTAAGTTCCAGTGGATAGAAATTTTCCACGAGATTCTGAACACGTTGAAGAATAAGATGGTTACGGTTCCCATTCTTGTATTTCTAGACCGGAAGAAATAATTCTAGGTACATGTCAATGTGTCGTCTGTCGTGCTCAGCGTGGTACTAACGTATCTGGGTGAAGGGTCGATTGACTACCCTATAGACTTCACCAGCAAGAAACTATCCACAGTAGAGAATAATTATACCATGAAAGAAAGAGAAGGGTTAGCGATCATATATGGTTTGCATAAATATCGACACTACTTGCAATATCCCTCAATACACAAATTTTTTATATAATATTAATTTTATTATTTTATTTTGTTTGAATGTGATTGGCATACCTGGAGTGCGCCAATCAATCCTTGGAGGACAAATGTAACTGAAACATTATTCTTGTAATAAAAAACTGAATAATAGGGACAACCATGTTGAATGAGGAAACTATCCATGCAAAGAGTGGGGGATATGAAGGGTCACTCTTAGGAAGTTATACCAGGCATGGGAATGCCAATACAGCACTAGACCCACCCTGGGGAATCAAATACATGGTGGCAGCAAAAATTCCAAGGGAGTTGGGCCTTATATGAAAAATACCTAGACAAAGAGAAAAGCATAAAAGCAGGAAGCATATGTTAGGAGGGAGACATCGCTAAGTATGTTGGAGGAAGGAATTGCTTATTGTACTCTGTGTTAGGAAAGAATTTTCTCACTAGATAATTGGACTGAGTTTGACTGTCACTACTCTCGACGTGCGTAGTTTATCTCAGAGTGATTCAGGATGGAGAATTATATGCCTAATCTACTATTGGGTGGAATGTGGTTGTTCCGTTTTCATTGCGGCTCTATTACAGTCAGGTTTTTCCACTGAGGATTTTCTCCTGCTATTTTATTAAAGTTAAGGTATGTGTCTTATGTGAAATTATTTATTTTCATCATCAATGAAATGATAAATGGTAGCTTCAGCGTCACTTCTGGAATAACACTTCTGAACTATTGTTTTCCATACTCGGTTTCTAGATGGTGGTAACTTGCATTGGGAAATGACACTTAAATTGGTGTATTAGCGCTTTAAAAGAATCACCGGTATACTGCATGATTTAATTTCACTGATGAGCTTAGGGCGTGTCTATATATGTATTCTTTATGCTTCAATGTTGCTGAATGATAAGAAAACACCTTTTGTTTTCAGATGAAACTATCGCTGCTAAACGGGTGCGTGTGCTCACATAATGCTTCATGGTTGTTCTTAATATCTGAAATTCTTGCTTACGAATGCACTATGATTGTGATGCATGACCTATTGTATGTAGCCTTAGATAACCAAATACATGTTTTTATTCAGTTCTAACCTTAGGCAAACTACTAAGTTTATCCATCCCAACCTATGGCTTCTCTAACACTCAATGAACGATGAACTTTTATGACAATAAGCTAAGTTGTATTAAAAATTTTGCACACCTCACCGCTATTAACCTCCCTTCTAGTTGAGTCTGTGAAATTTATGAGGACCATCATATCTAGATCGACAGTGGACCTCAAATACCAAAAGGTGGGTGGTATAAATATTTTGCACACCTCGTTGCTATTAACCTCCTTGGTAGTAGAGCCTCTAAAATTTATGAGGACCGTCAAATCTAGATAGACGGTGGCCCTCAAACATCATAAGGAGGACTGTATAAATATTTCACGCACACCAGGATTTTATTCTCTCATGCTAATTCTCTCCGCAAAATGGCTCATAGCCATTGATCTCCTTCAAGATCTATCTCTCTTGTTGATCACAAAGGTCTTTTATCCACGGTCACCTTTGGTTCCCAACGCTTATCACATAGATTAGATTATTTCATTGGAATTATTCTCAGTTGTAGATCTGTCGATCTTAGCCAAGGATATAGTGAATATACATGTCCTTTAAGCCTTCAGTAATCATCGTTAAATTGATCACTACAAGGGTCAATTCTCTCTGCAACTCGAAGCTTATCATTGCACATCTACGACATCTAGAGTTGATATTTTTAGAAGGTTTATAATGTTGTTTATGAACATATGGTCTGGGTGAACGAGTGTGTATTCTTATGATATTGATTTCTTTGCTTATGCAGTGTATTGTTGGTATGGTACACCTACTATGTTGATGCCCTGCATTGGGTTTTTTCATTCTCCTAGGAGAATTACTCTTGGTATGTTGGGGATGGTTATGGCTGCTTGAAATACACCCACTCTTCCTTTGAACCCAGTATAAATGGTAGGTTTGATTGAGTTTCAGGAACTAGAGACTCTTGCTCTGTTAGAATGACAGTGACTTGTTTG
This sequence comes from Pseudotsuga menziesii, assembly GCA_001517045.1. Lineage (NCBI taxonomy): Eukaryota > Viridiplantae > Streptophyta > Pinopsida > Pinales > Pinaceae > Pseudotsuga > Pseudotsuga menziesii. The sequence continues at coordinate 21,654 of LPNX010596256.1, read as the reverse complement.
GGGCTTCACTTTCATGTCTTAATGTTTTCTGAAAATATTTGTTGGCTTACAGTATGGTTTCCTTGGTTTAATCAGCCAGTGTATTTGTTCCTCCATGGGGAGGCTCAATTTTTGCTCTGGGTTGACCCATCCCAGGCCTGGTGCCATTCATGGATAATACTTATAATTATGAAAGATATTTCTACACTTTATATTTCTCCCTACAAGATTCAATAGTGTGGAAATCCCTTGTTTACTTATGAATGACTTGAATGTGTTGAGAGCTTGTCACAGATTTTCAGTAGGGGTTATTATGGTTAAATGTTCATGTATTTTGCTTCTAAATATGTCTAGGTTTTCCACTTCATTCTCTTAAGTTTAGGAACACCGGAAGTCTTGTTTAAAAGTCAAAATGTGGCTAAGTTGAAGTGAATATGTATTCTCCCGACTTTCTGAATCTGCTTGTGGAAGGAGGAAGTTAACAGTCAGAAAGCGGAAAAGAAATTTTAAGTCTTAAGAATTTTTAGAATTCTGTGATCTGTGATTTACACAGCGGAAGGTGGAAAGCATAAAGAAAGTTAATTCTTAATAAGGTTAATACTTTCATGATCCACGATCCGCACGATGGAAAGGGGAAATAAAATTTGAGACTGCTAATACTTCTGCAATCCGAACAGCGGAAAGAAAAGAGAGGAAAGGAAAGATAACGTTAGGTTTTCCTTAATATGCGATCTACATAGCAGAAAGAGGAAAGGAAAAGACAGAATGTGGAAGCTAGCGATGTGGATAAATGACGTCATCGTTTATCGGTTTCCTGAATTCTGATTTCCGCAGTGGAAGGAGGAAAGTGGTTAAGTGAAGGTATCGAAAATTTGCTCTTTCGACTTCCAAGTTTTCCAGCAGAAGGGAAAAAGGAAAAAAGTGAAAAAGGGCCAAAATTTTTAAGGAAAATTTGGTTTCCTATTTCCGATTTCCACAGCAAAAGGCGAGAAGGTGGAAAGCAGAAAAGAGCCGAATTCTCTGAGGAAGAAGTTGGGTTTTCGACTTCTAAGTTATGTAGCAGAGAGGTGGAAGACAAAACATGGTTAAAGGAAGGAATCAAATTGTTTGTTTCCAACTTCCCAGTTCTGTAGTGAAAGGTGGAAGGAGGAAACCAGAAGTATGTATGAACGAATTCATTGCATGTTAAGTTTTCAGCTTCTGAGTTCCGCAGTGAAAGGAGAAAACGTGGAAGGCGAAAAGTAGAAGTATGGATGAACAAATTCGTCGCGTGTTAATTTTTTGAGTTCCGTAGTCTGCAGTGAAAGGAGGAAAGGAGGAAGAGGGAAGCCAGATGTCAGAAAAGTTAGTTTCATTGCAGAAATGACTTTTCTGGTTATAGAGGTAGATTTAATTGCGGAAGGATGATTTTTCTTGTAGATTTACATGTTGATTATATTTTTAAAGCTTAAGGATGAATGGTTATGAAGGTTATAGCGAGATATTATGTGAATGGAATTAATATTGCAATTTATTTTTTATATATGCATTTTTTATTGGTTATTGTGGTATGTTACATATGGTATAAGAGGTACAGGTTTCAACCCTATCGTCTATTGGGAATATCTAGTTCCACTGAATTATGGGAAGCTTCGTTCTAATAATTGTGTTGGAATGTTTAGTATAATTACAGAGTTGTTTTGTACAATAGAGCCACATGAACACCTAGTTCCATTTGAAGCACGCTAAATGATAATTGTTCTTTTGCTTGGGAAATATCGGTTAATATACCCTGGATGTATATTAATTGGGTTGCTTTGCTCAATCTATTATAATGGGTGTGTGATTATTGATGAGTTTTATTATTGTACAAAAATGGATGCTCTATTCATGTATGTTTGTACTTGGTGGACATTAAATAATCGAGATATGACTCAAATAGGTTAAGATGTTATGAATTAATGATCAGGTATGCATAAGGTTTGTTGTATGAATTAGTTTGGTTAATGGAAAAAGGATTCTAGAATAAGTTTTGAGAGGGGTTATGCTTTGTGTGAAAAGTGTTAGGTTGTTATGTCCTCATTTGGTTCTTAGCTAGATGGGAATTATTGCATCTAACTTAGTGATGTTTTCTATATATATATATATCGCTATTGAAGAGTGAGTACTAATCGTGTAATTGATTAAGAATGACTCGGGTGGCCTTATTGAAAATTAAATTCAAGTATAATTATCAAGCACAAAGGATGTAGAGCGTGGTACTAACATCCTTCACTAGGAAAGATATCCAAGGGTATTGCTCAAGGAAAGTATATCCTTGGGGCCCTGTTAAAACTGCCTTTCTAAGGGAACCTTGGAATATACTTAATACCTTGCTGAAATGCAACTAGTGGGGACCATGGTGTTGTTCAGGATAAAGCACCCTTGTAACCTAGGGTCTGGGGTTACCAACTTACTACTAACTTGCAGACAATCAACTTTTTACAGGGAATGGAAAGAGAATAGGAATAAAATCTTGACTTACCTGATTAACGACGGTTGATCCAAGCTTGATCTTCTCTTGCTCCACTCCTTTACAAAGCTTCTAGGGATGCACCTCTTCATCTGCAAAGAGCAAATCCTTCAAGTAATATCTCATGCATATATATATCAGAGGTTAGATGAAAAACATATTGATAACATAAAAAAACATATTCATTAACCAATACACATGAAATATACATAATACAAGATTGGAAGAAGAATTCTCTTTATTAACAATCAATGAATAAGATAAGAATACAACCCAACTTCTGAAACAAGGACTCCTCTACAACCAAAGGAATCTAAGTTCTGCTGCTCCAAGATATGAAGGTATACCTATAATGTCCCCAGTTTTGACCCCGTTTGCATGATGTATATATTGTAATTAATTGTGGTGAGGAGCTAAAGGCAAAATCCCCACCATCGATTTGTGTGTGTATGTTTCGGCAATAGGTATAGTTGCCGATGGTATGTTGTGCTATCCGGCACATTATAATTCGGCATCATGTAAACACGCACATCAAATAAAATAAACCACAACCATCTACGATAGTGCAACGTTGAATGAAAAGGGCATGGTTCCGAAGGATAAGGGGTGGGGGATGTCAAACCTTGGTTTATGGGGGAAAAACCCATGTGTTGCCACCTTGTTGAATTGTCACCCTTTTTGTCTCATCCAACCTCTTCCAACCTCTTTAATGTTTTGTTGGGTAGCTGAGGAGTTATGACTGCTAGTGGTTGAGGCAGTTATGGTCTTTGGGAGTGGGGTGGCAGGACTGTCAGTCCCTTTCCCACACGCACACTCCACCCACGACTGCATTCACTCAATCTATCTCTCTCTCTCGACCTTCCATGCTCCCCATTCTCCATTATGTCTGTTCATCCCTCACGCAGAGGCCGCTGTCTGTTCCTCCTCACGCATGGTCTTCACCTTCATGGTGGTGATTTTATTCATCCTCACGTAGAGCCGTGGTGGTTCATCTTCACGCGGAGGTTTCTCTTCACGAACAGGCAAGAGACCTTTGTTTCTACACTCACGCGGGTAGGGATTTGGTCTGTCTGTTCCTCATCCATGCGCAGAGGGAAGCGATTCACTCTCACGGTTGTCTGTCCATCTATGTGCATAAGCGGAGCTATCCCTCCTCATGCACAGGCTGAGAGTATGTAGTTCCTTCCCCGATGGGGGACTGGGTACGTCTTTCCATTTTCTTAATTGTCTAGGACGAACTGTTGTTTGCCCTATGTGGTGATTGTGGTTGCTGTTACGTTATGGGACTATTGTCTTCCCTGCATATTTGGTTGGCTTTGGTGTCCAATTGCTTTTAGGCCACTGTGTATTCGTAGTGAGCCATTTTCTGCTGAGGTCTGCGCTGGGAATGCTGTTTATTATCCATTGTGGACTATGGATTGTTGTTGTCATTTGCATTGTGTGTTGTGGCTGCTAAAGTACCCTGGATTGGGTTGCAGCTGAGTTGTTTTGGCCATGCTAGGGCCAAGAACAACTCTGTGTTGCCTTGTGGGCTTGAGCTATGCTCATCTTTTGTTGGGATTATCCCTGGTTGTCTTTACCCTCTTCACAGGGCTGTGAAGGGATTTTTATGATGCGGGTATGCAGTGGTTGGTCTTCGGACTGTGTTGTCTTGGCCGATTGTGGAAGGCCTGGTAAACCCAGCCATGTTGGTTTGCTGATTTGTGTCCCCTGGCTATGCGTAAGCCTGCATTGACCCTTATCCTTGGAGGAATCATGCCCAGCTCGGGGGTGGCAGTGTTGCTAAGAGATTGATGAGCACACTAGCCTATGGTTGGGTGGAACATTGCAGCGACGTAGCTGGTTGGGGGATACTTCATCAAAAGATAAGTAATCTTGGTTGTTTTGTCTCTGCAATTTATATCTATTGCATAATTAATTATGATGAACATGTTTTAGGCTGAAAATGTATGTGTGTTGCTTCCACTGAATGTTGATTCATTCTGCATCTATGTATGCTTGTAAGTTTTAATTCCAGCATTGATGTTTGCTTATGTTCATGGGGCTGTTTTCCTGTCTGTATTGTGGTGTTCGTCGCGTCCTCTTTTCCGGTTGAGGGATGGGGCCGTGACAATACCACCAGCATAACTTTTCTNCCAAGGCCTCTATTTATACTTTGGGAAATAGAGTGGTTTCGAAGGTTGGGATGGTTGAGATGGTTGGGATAGTTATGGATTAGGCCCCAACTAATCTCATATCATCTTGATTTATATTTTTTAATGTCAAATTAAGGTATATGCGGGTATTAATATAGGCAACTCGCGTATGATACATGAGTTTCTCAAAGGTAACTCACGTATGCAAGTATATGTGAGTTGCAATGCAAATAATCGCATATGACACGTGAGTTGCAATGCATATAGTCATGTATGCAACCCAAAACTCATAATAAAAATAGACAAGGCTAGTTTGAGGATAATGCATCAAAGGTCATGCCCATCTATAGCGTTTTGGCCACTTCAATCCAAATTTGTCCTTTTGTGTACTATTGGAGGACCAAGTTGGTAAGTCGACCTAAACAATAGTTGACTTAGTCAATCAGCCGACTAAGTCGGTCAGCAGACTAAGTCGTTCAGCCGACTAATTAGAGGTTAGGTCGAGCACATAAGGTCGTGTTGGTTCACCGAACCAACAGGTAGTTATTTGTGATTGTTTGTAATTCATATATATTAGGCTGTTGAGCCATATGAGAACTCGGTTCAGTTCGCTGTATTGTATGGACCCTTTCATTATAATATAATATGTTATTCTGCTTACTTGTTCTTGTCTCTGTTATGTATGTCTGATATTAATGTGTATTATTGGTAACCCTATATGATCTGTGAGATTACAACATTGGTTCCATTGAGAGCATGGTGTCGGTGCTACAGGAACAAAGGTAGGACACAAAAGAAGAGCAGAAAGAAGAAACAGTTCGATTGTTGACACAACAACACACAGCTTTTGCATAGGCATACAAGGTACTACGAGATCACATGGATGAGTCGTTCATTATAGAAGAAGTACTAAGAGATTGGCCTGCATATTATGGGAAAGTCTATCAACAAGTTCGACAAACCCGACAAGAAATCCAAGCGCTCGAAAAGAGAAAAAGCATAGAGGTAGAACTCAGGAGCACAATTGAAAATCAAATATTTCTCGAAACAGCCAAATTTCAGAAGTACAAGCGACAAGAACACCAGTGGGTGCAACAAGCAATTCCAAATATAGAAAAATTAGACATTATCTGCCTGTAGATGAGACGAATTTTTGAGACAGTAGAGGAAAAGGACTAGTTTATGGGTCCCGACATGGAGAAGATAGCAGAATTTTCTATTCAAGAAAAGATGTTGATATTATCAAGTCTGACTACATTAACAATCGAAATCCAAAAAATACTACAAAGTTGGACAGCATTTCAACATCAGCTGGCATTCACAGCTGAAGAAATTGTCGAATTCTGTGTGCAGAAAAGACCAACAATCAGACTTCATAGCCCATGAAGACCAAGCATAGAAATAACCACCTAAGGACATGAGAAGAAATTTTTTTGTACCTCCCTGTTTCTTTGGGACGAAGAAACATTTTGTTTGTGGGGGAGATGTTGGAGGAGCAAGTTGATAAGCCGACTTGAATGATAGCCAACTTAGTCAATCAACTGACTAAGTCGGTCAGTCGACTAATTAGAGGTTAGGTCGGCCACATAAGGTCGTGTCGGTTCACCGAACTGATAGGTAGTTATTTGTAACTATTTGTAATTCATATATATTAGGCTATTGAGCGAGGTGAGAACTCGGTTCAGTTCTCTGTATTGTATGGACCCTTTCATTATAATATAATATGTTATTTTGCTTACTTGTTCTTATCTCTTGTCTCTGTTATGTATGTATGATATTAATGTGTATTATTGGTAACCCTATGTGATCTGTGAGATTACAACATGTACCAACATGAGGAATGTTGCTACTCGGATGGAGAAGTGCCATTTTGGCTGATAACACATGCAGAAGGGAAGGTAATAATTATAATCTCACCCCTGCTATATTAAGTGATATAGGAGCCACCTTAAGTTTCAGCACCACAAGGATGATGAAGCCTTGCAAACTTACCAAGGTAAAGCATATGAAGCACTAGCTAGTTCTATCAGCCATAAGAGCTAAACAAAAGGTAATTAAAATTATATGAGGATGGTGAAGATAAAGTACAAGACCATAAGGTATAATTTGATTGTTTTACCTACAATTAGCTTGGTGTTGGATAGCTCGGATGAGCACTTATATTACTGTTAAAAATTGGTGTGTTTACTTGGACATCCAAAAGAAAACACAAGGGTGCTTGATGTGAAGTAAATATGCACTGTAAGTAAATTTGTTCTGTGAGGTGAATATGTTTACTTATCAGTGAATAGAATGAATAAGAATATTGGAATCCTTATGAATCATGAAATATAATATTTTTTTATTTTTCTTCATGCATATATTGTTAATATTAACCTTAGTAGACATGCAGTTGTATGTATAATATGATTATTGGCATGGACTAGTTAGCAAAGCATAAAGTAATAATGGATGCTTTCATAAAACCTTTACTTATGTGGATGACGATAAAATTGTTAGGAAAGTAAGGGGTTTTAGAAAGCATGTTTCTTAAAGGAAGATATATTCCTTGTAGTTAAAGAAAGCTATGAAAAAGGCTGCAAGTTATATACAGTGTGAGTCGTGGACCTACTCCTTAAAGAAGGTCAAACAAAGGTAAAAGACTACCCAGTCTTAAGTAAGTTTACAAAGGTGTTTCCACAAGAGATACCAGGACTGCCCCCTAAATGAGCACGAGGAAAAAAAAATTGGCCAAGGAGCCAAATTTGTAGGTTGCTAATTAAAGGACAACCTAAATCTAGAAGGAAGGTTTAGCGACTGGCTTTCAACAGGCCAGTGATCAGAGCTGACTATAGGGAGAACAGTGGCGGTGAGTTCTTAATTTTTTAGCATTAGATGTTTCATGATGCAGAAGCAAACAAGCTTGGTCCTAATCTGAGCATTTCCTCCTCTACGATTGTTACAAGTGTGGATCCCATTATTTGTGTTAATATTAATGAGACTGTTGCTTTCAATAAAATATTTGAAGAGAATGTATTCCTGGGAAAGTAAGCGGTGCCCCCTCATTTTTCATTGAGAGAATTGATGATATTGAAATATCCTCCAAGAATGTTGATGGGATAGGGATAATCTTGAGTTAGCTAATGAAGAAAATACAAGAAGGGGTTTTTCTGATTAGGAAGTTGCGGACAATAGAAATTGGTGATCATGGCATGAAGATTGGTACCAATAGGGTGGAAATGAGAAGAGATGGAGTGGCGTGAGGATAGGAAGTTGTCTAGCTCCACTTACTCAGGATTCTAGGTGATGGTTAGTCCTCCAGAGCCACTTGAGGAGTCATTATAAATACATCTACTACCTCGCCATAGTTTGGCTATCAGAGTATCCAGAATGTCACTACTAGATTTGGTTTCTTGAAAGATTAGGATATTTATCTTGCTGAATATTTTTCTTTATTATTCTATGTTTGTTGGGGATTTTTATTATTTTTATATTCCAGGAGATCACTTTCATTGGTGAACAGTGGAGTTGGAGGGGAAAATTTTTGTAAGCTAGGAAAATTGTCTTGATTCCACTAGCCTGGTGCTAAGGGTGGCTAGTCTCTGAATGTTTGTTTTCCTCCCTCTCTTTTTGGAGTTCTTGATGTTTTTTTTTTCTCTACTTGATCTTGCTAATGATGAATCCAAGTTTGGATCATGTACTGGGCGATTGTAATATGTCGGTGAGCAATTCGATTTGCTTTGAAGAAATAGTGTGCATAGTGTTGTTTTTGCAAGTATCCTCCAATCCTAATAGATTCAGATCCCCCATATCTATATCTCCCATGTCCTCATCCATTAGTATAACAATATCTTGGTTGGAGATTGGTGTTTTATTCTCCTGAATATTTTCCTCTGATTGTTGAGACTGCTTAGTTGAATCAGTCTTGACTAGCCGACTGGGCTCCTCCATTTAATTTCCCTGTTGGGATTCTTGATTAAAACGCTTCGGTGAGGGGGCGGGGGATTCCTCTCCTTTCCCTGGATAATTGAGCTGAGATGCTAGAATCCCAAAGTTGTTACTAGTGGTGGGGATCGAGGATTTGCTAATTGTAGGTTTTTTTTTTCATGTTTCCTTCTGTTGGTAAATTTCTTGAAACCTTCTTCATTAGTATAGGGGTTTTGTTTATGTTCCGTGGGAAGCTTGTTTTTGGGAAAATCATGATATAGGTGACCATGTTCATAGCATTTTCTATATCTTAAGGGCATATTTTTTGTAATCTAGTAGATCTATCCATTTTGTGTCCTCGTGAACAAGTGTAATGGAGTCTGGAAGGGTTTTGGCAATATGCATATAAAAAAAGATTCAAGCATAAGAGGTATAACTTTGTTGCTTGTCCTAATCTGTGACCTTGAAAAATTCCACTAGAGAGGTACTGATATATTTAAGGGTTTCTTCATCCCAATAATCCTAGGGAATTGAGTATAGTCGGACCCAAACTGGTGCCCAAGAGAAATTTTCTGTGTCTGGATTGAAACGTTCAATCCAATTCTTGAGAAAGAGACCTGCTGAGTTAAAGAAGTAGGGTCTTCCTTCTAGTACACAATCTGTCTCCTCTATAAGGTAGAAGATGATGGTGAAGAATCTTTTTGAACTGATATGTAGGTTGAAGTGTGCTTTTGGCCTCCATTTGACTGTGATCCAGTTGAGCAGATCCTTTTGAGTTGGTTAGATTCCTATAAATTTCCTGATGAGTGTACGTATTCATATATTCAATTCTGGGATTGATTCTAGAGGGATGGACATTGATTATGGGTTTTTCTGTGGACATGGCTATACAAGTGTGGGTTCTGGGTTTTCCCATGAGACAGAAAAGAGTCGGGGAATCCTCATTCTAGTCGACAGTTCTAGTTTGTAGGGTGTCAGTGAGAAGAGGGCCTCTTGGAGGTAGGGTATCGTCCTGAAGCTGCATGGGGCATGCGGAATCAAACAATGTCTAGGGGGACCTTGCATCCCCCCATGTAGCTGACCATGAGATGAGGTCAAGTGCAGAAAGAGAAGACCAGAAGAGTAAGAGAGATGGGCGCTAGGAGGAAATGAATTACAAGGCGACCATTAGGTGGCAGGAGCGAACCCCTGTCCAAAAACCATGTTGCATCCTAGTCATCATCATAGTTTTAAGTAATTTCATTTTGTGTAGCATAATAATCTTACATTATATTTCATAGTATAATTTTAACTTCAACTTTTAAAAATTATTTATTGATCAAAACAATTGTATCATAAAATTATATGTTAAAATTTAAATTTAATTTGTATTTAACAATTATAAAATAAAAATGAAGCAAAATATATTATTCCCTTAAAAAAAAATGCACCCTAATCTAAATAATTTTTTAACCTTTTCTACTCAATATTAAAAAGAAAACGTTATTCTCAATTACTTTCAACCGTAATCATCAACATCATATGTACACAAGCTGAAATCTATTTTAATTTAAAATTATTTAAACATTTTAAAATTTAAATTCATATATTGTAATTTTTTTAATATAATTATATTGTAACTTAGATATAAACTAATGGACAATTTTTTATTATTATTATTATTATTAATTTTGAATTAAATAATTATTGTTTTACTAAACTAAATTTGGTTTGTCTTAACAAAAATAAAATTTAATATTATATTATATTTAAGATATGATAAAAATTTTAACTTAAATATAATTCTTATTATTATTTATATTTGAATTAAATAAAAAATTCAAATTTAGTTTTAATTCAGATAATTATATAATTCATTATATAATAACAGTTTATTGATAATGATGATGATGATGATGATTAATGTTTACTAAAACCAACTTTCGTCTATCGAACTTTAAAATGAGCAATACTTTGTTTACTTTAAAATTTTGTTCCTATGCTCAAAAAGATTGCCAAAAAACTTTCCAATCCCATTATAGTTTTGGAAAGTTAGGAGGTTATAAAGGTTTGTATTATAGAAAATTTTATGAAACTCAGATCTAATGTGGGTGTAAGCCATGAACTCTAATAGAAAGTGGTTTTCATTCTCAATGCCCATAGACTCACACAAATGGAAAACCCTTTATGGCCATGGAGTTTTAGGAATAGACCAACACCCTGTTTCATTATGGAGTTCATGAGAGTATGTTCTAATATTGGCTATACTTATTTTCTTTTGTTAGATAGTTACCACCGAGAGATACTTTCAATCTTCCAAATTAGGATTATTGACCTCCTTATAGTATCTTAATGTTCTCTTAACTGCTAAATTTTCTTCACACCATCATTTCTATTTAAACTTAGAAATAATATTTTTGAAATTATCAATGTCTACAAAATGGTGTTTTCATCCATGCCGCAATGGTTTAGCCAAGCCATTTTATCATTACACCAGCATCGCTTAAGGCATAGTTGGTTTTGACTTGAGTTTAAAGCAATTTTAGAAAGTCTCTCATTTCTCATATTATTTATCTTATGCTTATACATCAGGTACCTAGTCATAGCCATGCTCTCGATGGGGGAAAGAACCACTTCTATGAGGAGAATATGATAAGGTGTATTGCTTTAATTTTGAGGTATAAGTTATAAATTGCTTCTTGATTTGCTCAATATTGCTCCAAGATTCTCTAGAAATTTTGCATCCCCATACTTCACAACCATACAAGATAACATGGATGACAAGATTTTCAAAGAAGAACTTATTTTTATCCTATATGACCAGATTGGCTTATTTACAGTTATTTTCAAGACCAAAGTAAGCTTTCTACCCTCCATTAATCATTTTTTCAATGCTATAGTTTCAATTGATCTTGTGATGAATATCGGTTCCGAGATACTTGTAAGAAGTCACATTCTCTAGATTTCCATTAGCATAAATAAAATTTCCATTGGTGTGTTTCTTAGATTTTATAATCATAATTTTTGTCTTTTTGGTGTTAACAGTCGTACCCATGTTAGAGAAAAAATATTTAAGAATTCTTAATTTCTTATCGAGATCATAAGGATGCCTTTCCATAAGAACAATATTTTTAGCATAAAGTAGGAGGATGATAACTATCCCATCTAATATTGTTCCGACACAACCTCTTTCTTCTAAACACTTTTCTATCTTATCAATGCAAATGCCAAAATGGGTAGAGGAGAGGGGGAAACTTTGTTTAACTCCAATATTACAATTTATATCCAGTCTCCACCCCTCGTTATTCTTAAACTTTGCAGTGAACTTTTCACATAACCTTATCGTGGTAGCTCTAACCTCAAAATGAACATTAAGCTCCTTTAACCTATTCCACATGTTATTTCTAGGCATTGTATCAAAATATTTTATAAAATCCACAAAGAAACAAAATGGGTCAGACTTATTATTACAATTTATATCCATTTTCCACCCCTTGTTATTCTTAAACTTGGCAATGACAGTTTTGTATAACCTTATGGCCGCAACTCTCAACTAAAAAGGAACCTTAAGCTTTTTTAGCCTGTTTCAGATATTATTTCTAGACATTATATCAAAATCTTTTCTAACAAAATATGTATAACTTATGTTATATTATAATATATCATTAATTATATAATTCATTATATAGTAACAATTTATTATATATAATTTGATATCATTGTTAAATGCTATATCATAAAAATTAAATATTATATAAAATCATTANAAATATATATATATATATATATATATATATATATATATATATATATTGTGGATAAACTATTATCCTAACTTTAATTAAAGTGTATATAAATGGTTTTTCATTTCATTCATTAATTTATGTTTTTTTTACGAGTTTGGTTTAAAAGTAGAGTTTAACTTTAAAACAATATTATACTACGGATCGGTCTATGAACAAATTTGTATGGTTATAACCTTAGCAACAAGATTAGGGTGTAGGTCATATGGAGGATTAAGGGAGATGTTTACTTATGTTTTTAGAGCTAGAGTTTGAACATTGTTTACCTATAGGTGTCCGTTCCTTTACGTAAACTCATGCGAAAGAAAATATAATTGATTGGAATCACCATCTTCTTTGTCGGTTTCTTGGCTATTAAAGTTATTATTATTATTACACACTATTGGGTTGACCATTAATGTTGCACTTTACCTTATGACGTGGAATCATTTGCACAACCCACAACGTACCTTCTAGTTCGATTCAACTCTTTTACCATGTGATATTTGGTTATTACTCGTAGCACCAGGTTATGTGTCCATTCTTTTCTCATGTAAGGCTTATCAATGGATATTCACACTTCTACCTGAGGGATTCTCTGTCATCATGGTTTTACAACTTTCAATAGCTTGGTTGTCTTTAATGGGTAATCCAATGCCATGGTCATGGTTTCATGAAAAAGGCCTTGCTAAACAAAGGTGTCTTCGGTGAAAACAAACTTTGTCATTTGTTTTACCTTGACTATACCTCAAGTCAAAGCCATGGAGAAAAAATATAGGTTGGCTCATAATACTAGGTATTTTTATTTACAACCAAGCTACTTTCATTTCACATAATAATATATTAACATCGATTTGTTTTCTGCAAATTATGTTTGCACAAGTGCAATTTATTGAGGACGTTGCTCAAGTCCGGTAAGCCTTTCCCTTGGCTCCATCCATGGTTGTACGGACCATTGGGAAAAAGGTATTGATTTTGTGTTTACAATTATCTCTCTTTCTTTGCATATTGGTGGAAACAAACGATACACATTTGTGTTTATTTTTCTTTTGCTTGGCTTTATCAACATTCTGTAGTCACTTAAATGAGGATAGCCTCAAACTACTATCTCTATAAATTTCGGTTTTTATCTTCTTTTTCTGTTAACTGGGTTGTTGATAGAAATGTCTATAGCACCAATTTTTGTTTTTGTGAATCATAAGTGGTTTTGTTGGAGATGACATTTAATATTTTGAATTTAGGAAGAGTAGTGATGTTGAATCTATTTTATTACTACACTATTTTTGATATACGAGTCATGTGTACTAAATTGTTCAATCTAGAAAATAGTAGTTCATTCATAAGCTCTCGACCTTCAATAATAAACATGGAAATTTCTTTTTGAATTATTGTTTATGTTTATTTACTTTTTGCAAATCCTGGGGTTAATATTTAAGGTAAATCATAATATTTTATATATCAGTTTACTCGGGGTAAAGATTATGAAAAAGATAGTTTCCATGTAAACCATAACTTAAACAAAGAATAAATAAAAAAAACAAACGAAGTTATGTCTTGGAATAAATTACTCATTAATCATGTTTATCTTTATTTTTCTAATTGTTGAAAATAAAAGACTAAATCTAGCTTTACCAATACTTTCTATTGAATAAGATTGATTCATAACTAATATATCACATTCAAATAATAGAGAGTTCCTTTGAATAATTTAACATAGTTAAACACAATATAGCCATTTATTCATAACAAAAAGGGTATATAGTTAAACTTATCTGAAGATATTGCAGAAATTTCAATTAGAGAAACCACGCTTCTCCCAACCGTTGGTTCCTTGAAATTGTTTCCAATTTGCAAGGCCTCCACCATCTTTCCCACAACCTTAGCTTGTGTTTTTCACTACTCAGTTTTATCAAGTACCCATCAGTTGTTATTTGATTGTAGTTACTCTCAGAACCAAGCACATTCTCAGGTGGTCCCTGGAGGTTCAATATTCTTGAGCCTAACACTTTTACAGTGCTCACTGGAAGCTCACATTTTCCCAAAGCCTAACACTTTAACAATGCTCACTTGCAGCTCTATCTAATTTTATGCAAGAGCCTACACTATATTTTTTAGTGTTCCCTTGAAGCTTTAACACATATTTCATTAAATTTGGAAATATTCTATTACAAGGACTTCATCCACATTAATTTTTTTGGAAATATCTAAATACGTATTCTATTAAATCTAGAAAAATCAACTCAAAGAACTATTCCATTAAATTTGGAATAATTAATCCAATAAACTACTTTCTCAATTAATATTTTTTATTTATTTCAAGTAAAACTTTAGTATTCAACTATTCAAAAGGAAATATTACCTC
>LPNX010596250.1:50309-60392 GCA_001517045.1 Pseudotsuga menziesii | reverse complement strand
GTCCTACCTCTATCACTGGCAGTGTTGTTCACTCAAACAAACCAAAGAAGGCACCAAGAGTGACTTGCTTGTGTATTATTGAAGAGGGGTTTAATTATAGTATTATTTTAGGATTTTGGTCCTATAATGTATTGGCATTTAATGTTTTAGCGGGGGAGTTTGCCACATTAAATCATTAGATAACCTACCAAATTTTGGGTTGAAGCGTTCTCAGCTTAGTAGGCAACTTGTACAAACTCCCAATGAGGAAACTCCAATAACTGCATTCCCATGCCCCTGGAAATTTGTATTAATGTTCCCAAGCTCCTAGTACCATTATGATTATTTCTGAGAGGCACATCTTAGACAATAAATCCTAGAAGTGCATAAAGAAGCAACGTCTTTCAAGTTGAGCAAGGTAAATGTGTCCCTTGTTAGGTTGGCACTAGAAATCATGTCTCAAATTGAATGAAGGCCTTGAGAAGGGAAACCTCAAGTACATGTAAGCCATGGCAATCTCAATATCCTCCGATTGTAACTGGAAAGTGGTAGCCATGCTATAAAAGGATAACCTAAAATAATCTTCCTTACTGGGAACCAAAGAAAGGGCAATGCCAAAATTGTAGTTTGTGTAATATTCTGAAAAATAGCAAGAAAATAGATACAAGCCTTGAGGAAGGAAAACATTAAAGACATAGAAATTTTTAATGGGCACATAAAGGAAACATCGTGTATCAAGAGTCCTAAAGAGTTTCAAGAAAGAAGTGTACCTCCAATTTAATGAAAAAGATCATATATTGAAATTCCAAATATAACCTGGGCATTCTTTGAACTAATGATGAGGTAATTCTTATGGTTTCTTATATGTGTTTCTTATGGCAATAACAAAGGATTCATTCATGTTATAAAGAGTTCAAGCTGAATATGAAATAAATTATGACATGTTAGAACTCAAATATGTTTTATCCAAGAATGTTTGATGATTTTGATGGGGTACTAGTGTCATATTTATATACATTGGTACAATAGAGATGACAACAAATATTGCACAAGACCTTCTGAGAAATGCTGATCAATATATTTTAGAAGGCCTCAAACATTTGTGTGAATATTCTATTGCACAAGTATTCTTTTATTTCATTGTGGTTTTTCCTTTTTGTTATGATATTGTCTAGCCCCAGCACTGAGATCTATGTTTTCTGTTTATGACCTTACTTTAGAGAATTTTGCAAGTATATATGATCTTGCTGAGTCATAACATGCAACTTATTTTGTTGGGAGAAAGAAAATTGGAACAATTTCAATATTATGTTTCCCTTGTAGTTTGAATTTTGTACTTTGGTGGGGTGTTTTAGAATAATCCCACTTGTTATGCATGCTTTAAATGGTAAACATATCCCATATGCTTTAAATGATGATGATGATGAAATAGATGACAATGACAATGACAATGATGATGTTTTTGATGATGACGATGATGGAAATGATGATGATCATCATCATCATCGCCATTGTCCTTGACATCATCATCATCATGATTATTGACATTTTCATCAGTTATTCATCATTACCTTTGGCATAAGAAATAACATCTACCCAAAATATGTGATTAGTGGAAAAGGGTCATGGAGGACACACACGATTTATGCATGAAAAATAACAACTTATTTTTTAGCGTGATCAACATCATCATTCTCATTGTATTCATCATCATTGTCATTGTTATCATCACCATCATCATCATTCATTTCATTGCCATCATAACCATCGGCAATGTCGTCATTGCCATTATCTTCATCATCATCATCATCATCATCATCATCATAATCATCATCATCATCATCATTGTCATCGTTCTCCTCATTATCAACAACATTATCATCATCATCATAACCATCCTCAATATCATAATCATTATCCTCATTTTCATCTTCAACATATGGGTGTAAAACTGGATGCAAAAGTGGATAAAAACATGGATGCAAAAAAGGATGCAAACATGGATGCAACAAAAGTAGGTGCAAAAGTGGGTGCATAATGGGGTGCGCCAAAAATGGATGCAAAAGGTGATGCAAAAGTGGATGCAAAAAATTATGCAATCATGGAAGCAAAACATGATGAAAAAATTGGCGCAAAAGTGGATACAACCATGGATGTAAAATTGGATACAAAATTGGATGTGAAAGTGGATGCAACAAAAGTAGATGCAAAAGTAGTCGTAACACCCAACGCAAAACCCGATGCAAAAGTGGATGCAAAAATGGATGCATAAAGGGATGCAATAATTGATGTAAAATTGGATGCAAAAAAAGATGCAAACGTGGATGCACAAGTTGAAGCAAAAGTGGGCGTAAAAGTAAGCGCAAAAATGGGTGTGAATTGGGACACAACAAAAGTAGATGCAAAAGTGGATGCAATAGTAGATGCAAAAAAAGACGTAAACGTGGATGCAAAATGGGATGCAAAAAGGGATGAAAATGTGGGTGCAAAAGTGGATGAAAAAATGGATGCAAAAGTGGATGCAAAAGCGGATGCAAAAATGGCTGAAACAAAACGAGATGCAAAACTAGACTCAAAACAGGATGTAAAATTTGATGCAAAACTTGGCACATGAAGGGATGCAAAAAAAGTAGCAGAAGTGGATGCAAAAGTGGATGTAAAAAAGGATGCAAAAGTGGATGAAAACAAGGGTGTAAAAGTTGAGGAAAACATGGGCGTAAAAGGGGGCGCAACAACAGTAGATGTACAAACTAGGTGCAAAATTAGGTGCAAAACTAGGCTTAAAACCTGTCGCAAAACCTGATGCAAAACCTACCGCATAACCAGGTGCAAAACCCGGTGCAAATTATGCTGCAATTTGCGCCAGATTTAGAAAAAGGATGCAAAAAATGCCTAAAATAGCACCAACCCGTGAAATTGCACCATTTTGTCCAAAAAATGAAGAAAAATACACTGAAAGATGGTCTAGACGCAAAAAAGGATGCAAAAAATGCCTAAAATAGCACCAACCCGTGAAATTGCACCATTTTGTCCAAAAAATGAAGAAAAATACACTGAAAGATGGTCTAGACGCAAAAAAGGATGCAAAAAGAGACGCTAAATTCAGTTTTTGTTGTAGTGTAATAATCTTGTTGATTATTGATTGTTGTCCATCACCTTATGTGTTTATAGTCAATTTAATTGACTTAAAAACTCTAACTCCAATTGTAATTGGCACAGGAAATGTTTTCGCTGTGATTGCACCTTTAGAAAACAACGAAAAATGTAAAATATTATTTGATGTGATGCACTGAAGGAAAGATGGAGTTATTGGAGGACTACGATGACAATATAAATAATTGTCTAAATGGAAGTCCACCACTATCCTCCACTAAGGTCTTCCCTTGGACTCATAACAACCTGCAACATGTATAAAAACATATTATGAATATCATAAATTATTTAAACAATTTTAAACTAAAATAAAAACATTTAAATATTAAGCTAATATCGAAGAACAATTCAATTATTAACAAAATTACCTCAAATTCTTTATCATCCACTAGAGTCTTCCCTTTGCCTCTTTGATGGAAGAGAAAGAAGAGACCCAAGCTACAACATATATAAAAGCAATTTACGAAAGTCAAAAATTATTTAAACTATTTAAACTTATGTATCAGAGAATAGTACAATTATAAACAAAATTACCTTGGTGCCAATATCCACTCCATCAGAGAACCTATAACTTCACCGCCAATTTCAATATGTTTTCTTCCCTTAAAATTTAAATTTTGTTAATAAATAAATCATAGTGCAAGAAAAAAAAACTAAGCTTAAGCAATTAACTTAAAACCAAAACAAACAAAAAAAATAAAACCATTAGCTCACAATAGATGGAAAATCATCTAAAAAGTTCGAATCTAAAGAAACCTACGTCGATAAGTCAAATTAACAATAGGATACATAGTTGATTTTTTTTTCAAAAGATAAAATATCTTTCAAACATAATACAAATATGTAAGTAATAAATATACCTCTCCAAAATGCTCTTCTACATTT
The DNA here is from genome assembly GCA_001517045.1 of Pseudotsuga menziesii. Classification (NCBI taxonomy): domain Eukaryota; kingdom Viridiplantae; phylum Streptophyta; class Pinopsida; order Pinales; family Pinaceae; genus Pseudotsuga; species Pseudotsuga menziesii. The sequence goes on along the minus strand of LPNX010596250.1, from coordinate 56,375 downwards.
GCAACATTTTGACTAGTGGAGACTCAAAAATTATGTTCATTTAACATTTGAGAAAACTGCAACCAATAAACATTTACGTAATGTATTTATTGTTATACATCAAAAAAGTGTAATATCATACATAGATATAATGTAACAAAAAGTTCAATTCAAAATAAATAAATAAAGTAAATAGATTGAAAGTACACAAATCTCTCCTATACTTGACGTGTCATTAGATATGACATCCGATGCTATATCATGACAAACCTTGGCATAAGCCTTTAGGTCTTCAATGCCCATATGATATAACTCATCATTTGTTTTGTAAACAAAATTTTGACGAATAATGGCTTGAGCCATCTATCGACTCAATCCAACATCAACTCCTACAAATGTCGAAGTCAAACCTTCGGCAGCATTATGCCTTGTAGTTGTCCCAACTTGTGATGTGGGCTCCATCTCTGATTTGTAAGTCACAAGCCTAGGTGGACGAGATATCTAAGGTGGAGGTTGAAGAGTATAGGGATCTCTAAGAGCACCTTTTCAATTTTATATCCTCCCTTTCCAACTCCATAAAACTTAGAATGAATATAAGTATAGTATGGCTTCATATTTAAAAAAAAATCGGCATAAAAAAACCTAGCAAAATAATTAGGAACCTCATCGTTCCATGGAAACTGATCATATAAATGATGTTCAAGTTGAGGGTGCTTAAAATATTTCACTTTCAATGCTTTACACTTTAAGCCCTCTTTGAAGTTAAACATTGAGTTGTCTTGGTCTCTGGTCACTCTCTCCTTTACAACAGGCCACTTGTCTGGACCCATCACTTGTGACTTTCTTCTCTACATCAAGTCAACAAAATCATATGTTGTTGGTCCAAGATGCTCATATACCTCAATGAATTTTTGTAATGATTACAAAACCATATTTATACTTTGTTTATTATTTGGAGCGAGATCCAAACTAGAAATATTGTGTTGTAGCTTTTCATAGTGAGCTCTGCAGCTTTCAAGGGTCATTTGTTGAAGACCACTTTCCCATGGAAACTCCTCCAGTAAATTATATGGATATGTCGTAATGGGTGTACAACCCTCAACTAGTTGAATATATTTCATCCTATCTTGACCATCGCTACCATGTGTAGGATGACGAGCCTCTTGTGAACCTTGCTCTGCATCCACGATTGTATCATGTACTCGATCTTCCTCCCTTTGTAGAAAGCAACGTGTCGCTTATGCACCATTCTCTGCTACAAATACAACTAGATTTATGTGTAAACATGTACAAAATTTGTGTACACACAAAAATACAATTTATACATGTATTAAAAGATTAATGTTCATACCGACAGAAGGTCGAGATCGACGTTCACCCAGAGAGGATAAGGGGGAATCATCTCTACCACTATCACCTCGTCGATGATTGGATGAATGTGAGTTGTACAATAAGCTTGAATCCTAAGGTAAAGTTGACAAATTTTGATTATCATTAGGACACCAACTCCCAAAGAATGTGATTACCTTCTAGGCTTTTTTCCCAAAAACTGCTCTGTTTCCATTTGATATGATATCTACAAGTTTACACAAATATCATTAAAGGAAATTTCAATTTAAAATGGGCCTTCAAAAAATAATACAAATTCCATGTCATCATGTATTAACCAATAAAAATTCTTTAAATTTAAAAAAGGGATCACCTCTTAAATAATTTTTTAATATAAATTTGGGGATAGGTATCATAATAAAAACTACTTTTTTTATTCGTATTTTCAACATATCTCCCTGTGTTTTTACTCAAATTTTGATTAAGAGAGCCCATTGGATGCAGAATTCAATTATGCATCCAACAAGTACCCACTCGGCATACTTTTGACAGGCCCTGCTACCCCAAAAACAAGAAATACCTGAAACAACATGATGATGACATCACCATCACGTTTTTTTAGGTATTTCTTATTTTTGGGAGAGCAAGGCCCATCAAAAGTATGCTGAGTGAGTACTCGTTAGATGTGAAATTAAATTCGGCATCCAATGAGCTCTCACAAATGAAATTTGAGTAAAATCACAGTGAGATATGTCGAAAATACGAACAAAAAAAAAGTTTTTTCTTTTCTTCCTCCAAAATTAATAAATATTATTTTATTATTTTAACTATTATTTTATTAATTTATCCATGAGATGTAGAACAGTTGGTGCTGGGGTGTGGTTAATATGCCCCCTAAGCTAAAAGGTCATCATTTCTAATCCCGTTGGATTCCAAAAAATCCAACCATGTTAAGGGTTGGTGCGATCTAGGCCGGGTGCGATCCCCTGGTGATTTTGATGGCTTAGATGCCCCTAGTTCGTGGTTACTTAGACAATGGAAACCCTGCTAGTCAGGGGGGTTCCACCACTTTGCCAACAAAACAAAAACTATTATTTTATTAATTTTCCGTGGGAGGCCCATTTTGAGTGGAAATTTCCTCTAATGCAACTCATAACATGTTCAAATTATACATGCTAATTCCACAAATTCAAAGACCTAGATACTAAAAAACCTAAGTTTTGAATAAGGACCTAGATTTACCTAATATTATCTAATAGTTCTTAAAATGAATATAGCTAATTTATTGTTGGATGTATGAGGAATTAATGTGCCAATCTTTGCGTTTTTTATGTTTTATTGAATGGAACCAATATGGTCAAATATTAAGTGAAGGTTACATTTCTTTATGTCAAGGAATCAATTCATGAACATGTTTAATTTAAATCCTAAATTAATAACTTATTTGATATTTTAATAATTTAAACATAAATTATATCTACAAATATTTTCATTATTACATAGAATTATAAACAATTGTTCTCAATTTGAAATTGGTACCTTTTTACTTTAAAAAAATATTATTTTTCCATGAACACAAAAGCAAAAATATCTAAACACCATGAGAGCTTGGACTGTACAATATATTTTGATTAAGTGATTGAATGAAATAAACCACTTACAATAACTATTTTTTCAAAATATTACTTTTTTTCTACACACCTGTAAATATCATCATCAAACAAAATTGTCCATAAGGACAGAGTTCAAGAAATCTGTCCACATGAACTACATCTCACGAAAGATAACAAGTGTTCAACCAAGCAACAGTGACGATCCATGGTATTATGTTTCACAATTTTTCCATGTTGCAACCTAATGAAAAATAATACCACAAATCATCACTGTTATTAGCCAACACTTATTAGCTATTTCAGAGTTAGTGAATTGAAAGTGGCTAAGTCAATGCAAAAAAGAAAGGTAATAAGTTTGACTAAATAAACTAGTTTGATAATTTGACCTTGTTTACTAAATAAACTAGTTTGATAATTCTACCTTATCAACCATGTATACTATTTAATAATGTATAATATATAATATTTATTAATGTTGTCTAATTTTTACTCATGTTTAATGTATAATGTTTATTAATAAACATCAATTATTGTCAAATGTTATTAATACATATGGATTGTGAAATGTTTCATGCCTAATGTTATTAATGTCTAATCATAAATAAAGCCAATTATTTACACCTAGCTAAATCAATAAAAATTCACCAACCATTTAGAGATTGCTAAATCGATAAGCACAAATTTAATTCCAAACAAAAAGATGTTGCACTCTGTCCATTTGGATAGAATTCATGCACTATGTCTACATGGAAAGAGTTAATCTGTCCATGTAGACAGAGTTCATACACACTATCCACATGGACAGAGTTCATGAACTCTGTCCACATGGAAGGAGTTCATCTGTCCATGTGGACAGAGCTCATGCACTCTATCCACATGGACAGAGTTCATGAACTCTGTCCATGTGGACATTAACTATTGAATGTTTATGTGTGGATAGAGAAAATCTTGATCAAGATAGCAACTTAATGGAGCTTTTCAAAACATTAACTAAAACAATATTCAAGTGCCTATATTTGTGTGTGCACATGAATATGGACACCCAAAAATTTATTTAATCAATGTTTTTAAAATCTCGTATTGTTCTTGGGACCAAGGTCTTTGAATTCAATTAAAATAAAACATAGAATTATATGATAATAAAATTTAATAAAACATAATTTCGACTAGAAGAATGATACTCGTGGGTAATAGTACATACCTTGAAGAAGAAACAAGTAAAAGAATTACTACTTTCATTTCGTCTAGCTTTTATGTGTAGATATTAGTCATGGAGTAATTGGAGTTATAGATGTGATCAATCATATCTATAACTCCAATTACTCTGCAACCCATATCTACAAATGAATATAAATGGCCCTTCTTTAATTTTTTATTAGAAGGCATAGCTGTTTATATTGCACTGTTGAAAGACACCGACGAGACCGACCTCGAGCTTCCAAATCCGAACAACGAAGGAAGCAAAATGAAGACGACCACTGAAAAAACAAACAATACCTTCCAACAATGTACACAAATTACAAAATTAACAAAAAGATTAAAAAAAAAATATGAAAATTGATGTGTGAATTGATCATAGAAAATGAAGTTTTACATTGAGAGATACTCATTAAAAGTTGTTTTCAACTACAAATTTTTTTTAATAATATGCAACTACTTTTCTAAATATCAACAAATTATCATTTTCGAACTGTAAGCTACTATGAACGTATAAAAAATCAATTTTCAAGTTTATAAAAAAATGGAGAATAAAATAAATCTTAGTAAAACAATTCATGTACTACAATGCATAAAACTATAAACTACTATGAACCTAGGAAAAATATGTGTTGTAATCTCATGCAGTCACACGCATGTATTTATAAACATGCAAACAACTCTTTCTATCCACATATTCTTGGATACTCTCAAAGTTGAAAACCTAGATATTCAATAATTATTAATTCATGGTCACTGAATTCATCGGGGAACATTCGTAGGTGCACAAAGAGATTGCTATACGAATGTAGATTAAATTCACATAATTGGAATATGAAACAATAAAAAGAATCATTTAAACAAATTTGTGTCACAACCGATAACAGAGAGATATATTAACGTGGATTCACATCAAAGAGAATCAATTAAGTTAACTATACATAAAAAAGAATACCATTTGAATACAATTCAATGTAGAAATATCCAAGATAAAAGATTTACTTGGAAAAAAGAAGGCAAGATCTAGCACTCAAACCAAGCTCCAAGCTCCACATCCAATGCCGTGAACAAACTCCCAAATCTGTAGCTTCTACAAGCGCGTTCAAAGGGTGTCTAAAATGGATGGTGACATGGTGTTAGTCATGACATGGAGCTGAAAGGACAGGGTTGGTCCAAAAACAGGCGGGGCAATGACAGGTGGGGCAATGATAGGTGAGGCGAGGTGGGTGGAAAGGAGACATACATGACAAGCGGGGACCTCCATGACAGGCGGGGCGATGACAGGTGAGGCGGGATGGGAACTGCAGCAAGCGGAAAATAACAAATGTGGGCCACAACGGACCTTTTATGCAAAAAAATTATTCGGCTGAATAAACATAGAACCATAGGTCAAAATTACCGGTCGGCTATACGTTTGGACATATCTTGATGTCTCCGTCAATTTAAAAGGTTCATCGTTAAACATTATTTGGCTGAATAAAGGATCGATTACTCAGTCGAATAAAAACATTATTCGTCCGAATAAAAACGTTATTCGTCCAAATAAATATAGTTATTCAAACGAATAACTTCCTCTATGTTGCTCAGGAACTCAATTCTCATGGAAGTGTTACCCAACTTCACATTTTCACCCATATACAACTTTTAATCCATGAAGACATCAAACAAGGGTTTCTTAAGTAATAATCATATTTCACAAATCCAATGGAACATAATATTTGTACATAAAATCCATGGTTTTGGATTTATGGAGAGTTTCAACTCTTTCTAAATCCATTTCAGGACATTAGAAAAATTTCAACCAGGGCCATAAAAACCAATGAAATTGAGTTTTCTTTCCTCCTATAGGTGTGTTTGGGAAAAGGTGAGATGACCACAATTCCCACACAATTGTTGGGTTAATTTTTCAAACTTTTATCCTATCATATATAAATTGGATTGCACATCA
>LPNX010596250.1:39219-49377 GCA_001517045.1 Pseudotsuga menziesii | reverse complement strand
AAACAGAATTTTAGTGTTGTTCATCCTTCATTCCTTGCCCATAATTTATTTAGAGTAAATTTTAATCTTGTGATGATTTCCTATTCTGTTAGAACTTGGATTAGGTATTTTAATGCTTCCGTTCATGGTGATAAGTGACCAAAATTTACCAGTGTTGTTAGGAATCAAGACATTCCCATAATTAACCACAAGGTTACTCCAACTCTCAAAACTACTTAGGCAATGTATAAAAAGCAACCAAGTTACCTTAGATGGTTTCCCATTGTTATTTCATGCCTAGAATAACATCTAAAGTGACTACATCTCATATTAAATTATGTTTGAAGGTGGAAAGTTTCCCAAGAGAACCCAAAATTCATGATTAACTTAAAGGTCATATTACCATGTGAAACAGTGTTAAGTTACAATATATTGATTACCAACAACATCATAAGTTTCGTCCAATGAATATTCATCGAGGTATCCATATGAAAAGTGAATAATTTTCTTCAAGCCTCTCAATCATGTGCCTTCCACTTTTAAAATATATATAAAAATTTTAATACCTGTGTGAAAAATGTTCAACAACACAACAATCAACAAAGGACCAGTCAATGTACTTAACTATTCTTAGACCACTACAAAAAATTAAACAAATGGTTTCAACAAAACACATTATCCCTTTAGTAACTAAAACTAAATGGAGTTTAGTTCATATGATTCTTCAATAAACATGTTGTAGTTGACTAAAAAATGAAAAATGGAACACTGGATCCAGACATAGAAGGCCACATATGTTTTATATAACATCATGATTTTTTGATGATATGATATGAGGTGTTGATTATAAAACAAGTACTTTGTTTGGGGGTTTTCCTTTCTATAATATTATCTTTCTTATTACTCTACTCCAATAACTTGAAGTTATCTTTCATTTGGGATGGAAAGTTGAAACATCCTTGTTAAATCCATGATCTTATGAATTTATTAGGATTGGGTCTTCGAAGCTTGCTTAGCTTCACCACTAAATATAGTTTGTCTTTCTCAAAATCATTTTACACCCTCTCCAATCCTATTCACTTAAAGGTACAACTAGTCTCACATCCTAGTATACTTGTGATGATATGGAGCCTTGAAACAACAAGGGAAGGAAGAGGACAAGATCAATATTGGGGATGCTCTTCTACAATGATATTATACTTGAGGGAGGTTATAATCCCCTAAATTAATTTGAAAAATGAACTTTTTTGGTAAATTAATGGCATAGGAAGACTTTTTTTTTCTTCATTATATCTTCAACTACATGACCAATTTTAGTCTTTGTAGTTTAATGGCCTAATGGAATTTCTATGGATTTGTCTCCCATGAGACAAGGTCTTGAAACTGAAGTTGGAATTTCGAGGGATTTCACATTACATAGTTAGGGACGGATCTTTGTTTAAATGTCTTGAAACTGAAGTTGGAAGCACTTTCATAGAAATTTTCACACTAAAATTGGTCTTCCTTCCACTAAACTGCTAGGCAAGCCTTGTAACTTTTTTAGTGAAATCTGTACTTAGAGAGAATCATTGCATAAAACAAATAACTTATGTGACTTATAAACGAGCAATTTTAAGAATAATTTAAGGACTGGATCGTATAGATACCTGAAGGGAACTTTACAGAGGTTTAACATCATCTTCAAAACAAACAATAAAGAACAAAATACATTTTTCTAGTATATAACGCATTTACTATTTATGTATATTTCTTGACTATTTGGTATGTAAAAAAAAAGTATACCACTGCAACAAGGTATTAGATATAATGCCAAATATAAAATTATCATCTCAAAAATTTAGTATGCTTGGAAATATGATAAGAATTACAAGCACATTGCACTATCCAGAACAATTTAAGAGCTCTTTGACAAGTAGAGAATTGTATGATCCAGCAAGTAGCCTTCAATGGCTAAAGGGTGTGCTTTCCCTAGCATAGGTTTTTGTTGGGCAATAGGGCAGACCCAGGTTTAAACCTTTAGTGTCGCACCAACAAAAGACCCACAGTGTTGGCCGTTTCGGCAACAACCTACGTGCAGGTTGCAGTCTCACCCAAAACAGCTATGGGGTGCCGCAGAATCAGGTTTTTGCAAGCCGAGAGGGGGATTACTATACCTTAGCCTTTAACAATCTTATTAATCAATACTATAAAAGCTTTACCATTCATTCACATACAACTTCACAGATAAATAAACAGTCGTTACTTGCTCAACCCACTACAGGGAATTCACAGCAAAGCAAAATATTAACAGCGATCTAACTTATCAGATGTATACAGTTATTAATGCATAAAAGACAACAGAAACAAAACAGCACAAGAAACCACAACACCGGATATAACATGGTTCACCCCCAGTGTAGGGGTTACGTCCACAAATTGTGGTTTATTCAACTTGCTACAAAATCCACAGTTTGATCTACGCACTCAGCTGTAGATCCCTTCAATCCTTAAAAGCCACGCACACAGCAGCAGGCCCCTGCGCACTCAGCTGCAGGTCTTTCCTCAATCTTTCTTACAAAATCCCTCTGCGCACACAGCTGTAGAGGTCGTCCATGCACACAGCTGGGACTTAACTTTTCCTTACAATATCAGCCTTAGCTTCATCTTAACCTTTCTTTACATCATAAAACCTAACCTTTTCTTATTACAAAAATGCCTATTTATACATCGCGCTAATACAAAACCATGGCTTCAAACCATGGGCTCCCAAAAAACCCTAAACCCTGGATTTAAACCGTGGGTTTATTACAAAAAAGGGGGTTTTGACTTACCCTGACACCCCTAAGACTATTTTGACCCCTAACTCCACTTACCAACAGCCACGAAGTTACCCGAACTAATAATCCTTAGGGTACGCGCCCCAACAGGCCCCTAAGACTCACTAGTGGACCGTCCCAGGACACTCTGCGAGGATTCCGGTGGGAGAATCTTCTGCGCTAGGATCTGGAAGCGACTGGTGAGGTTGTGTAGTATATCATCAGTGGCTTTCTCCTTTTCCACCAATTCCTGTAATACTGAAGATGAGTCTGTATCAGCCCTTTCCTGCGCAAAAGTGTCATAGGTCTTCAAAATTTTGAGCTGGCTTTCCGCCGTATTGCTCAATTCTAACGCTTCATCAACCAGAGGCTATAACGCATTCTCTAGCAGCATTACCTTCGTCCTGCAGGACTCGATTTCCTGTTGAACTTCCTTGCTGCGCTTCACTTTAGCCATCTTCTGCATAGGTGGCAGCGTCTTGATTTCTATTCTGACTGCATCTAATTCATCCTGGTGCAACTTGATGGTTTCCTGGACCTTACCTACATCTGGATGGTCCTGTAGGTTCGCCCATGCTTCTATGCTGTCTTCCATTAGTTTTACGACGCTGGCCACATTATCTTCTATTTTTGCTGCTGAAGCCTTGATGTCCTACTGGCGCTGTTCTCTGACCTCTGGTGGAGTCTCAGGAGGAATGCGCAGTTGAAGTTCTACAATCTGGTGCTGGTGTTCTATCTTCATCCTTTCAACCTCGCTGCGAGACTGCTGGGCATAGTCTCTCAGCTTAGCGATTCTCTGCTCTGGTTCCTTTGCTCCCTATATGTCGGAGTCAGAAAGACTTTGACATGCCTCGTCCAATGCTCGGATCAACGTAGTTGTTGTATGTTCGGCCTCTTTCTTCTGTTGTGCGATTTCATCTAGACATGCTGCAAAGGTTTTGTTTTGTTTGATGGCGTCTTCCAATTGGATTTGGGACAATTGGGTTCGGGCATGGATCTCCTTTGTAATCGCAAGCCGGGGGAGGTGCAACTATGACATAGACATCTTCGTATAATCAAGCCCCACGGTTGTATCCGTCTGGGGTCGGGGATCCATGTCAGGCTGTATCAGAGTTGCGCTTGATACCTGTCCCGGGTGATCTCTGGGTGGCCATTGTCTGATATGCTGCTGTGCGGGTGCTGTAGTGCTACTTGTCACAGTACTATGCGCTGATTTTGCTGCTAGCTCTTTCAGCTCCGATACCCTGTTTGCGATACCTGAGAGCCCAGCCAGATGCAGTTCTGCAAACTCTGACCATTTTTTAGTAAGCGCTGTCATAGACTGTTCTAGAGCTTGTTCTAGCGCATCCAGCATGATAGTGGCTTCTTCCTCAATATCTTTGTCCTTCGACACTTTTGCCTTTTTGCAGGACTACAGCTTGGTTACCTCGGCTACTTCTGGTGACTTGCGCTTCGTTGGTGGGTTAGGATCTGATATAGTCTTGACCGACTCCTCATCCTGTTCATCCTGTTCATCATGTTCACCGCCTCCACCCTGGCCGTCGTCATCCCTCTGCGAATCACTTAGGTCTTCGCTATCTTCCAATGGGCTCTGCTGCTACGCCTGACTAGTACCTGTGCCAATATTGGTAGCTGGGGGAACCAGAATAGAGGGTTTTTTCCCTAAATATTTTAGCCATTCGGGCGGCTAGAGCTGAACTATCCACCTGATATCTGGTTCGGTGACTACATAGGGTAATTTGAAGCATTGCCATTGTGGATCTGCACGAGCTTGAATGAAAAGATGATGCATATCGGCACTAAAGTGCGCAACGCCCTCATATTGAGAGAACACTTCATTGGTAAGTCGAGGTGTTCGCACAATCTCATAGTGAATACTCATAGCATAAAAGATGAACACAGTGTTCGTCATCTGCTGAGCTTCCTTATCTGAGGATATCCATAGGGAGGCATACCTCGTTGCCCCTGGCATGCCGGGGTTTAACTCTACAAATTGGGCTTCAGTGGGTTCTTTCCACCCAACTAATGCAATAAGGATTAAAAGCCAGGAATAATGAAAAGGTCTACCTTTTTCTTGCGCATCACGGGCATCCTCCAAAAACTCCTTCGCAAGATATTCGACCCAATTATAAGTATACCCTTCCGCGCAGTTCATAGCAATCTGGATAACCGGAGCAGGTACTTCAGTTGGCCTGCATTTTTGTATGAGTTTGCAGGCTAAGAGTTCAGCTACAAAGCGAATGGGCTGTTCCTGAATCGCGGAAGTGTGATACCCCCGTTTCCCTTTTATCAGGCCAAACCGCTCTTTCATGGTTTGCACGAGCTTTGTATCGTCATGTTTGGACGGAAATTTAGTTCCCGGATCAGGTCCTACCATGGGTAAACCTGTGATCCTATGGATGAGAGCGGCGTCAATAGGAATTTGTTGGTCCCCTATCCATAAATAGTCGTCATGCACCAGTGCTAGTAACTGCTTTGCCACTACAATTACATGTATGCCGCGACCAAAATGGGGAATGTTAAGTATCTTGAGTAGGCCAACGTTGTCCAGGCCCGCAGCCCATGGTTGCACTTCCCGTAGTGTGACCCTATGATCTGGGTACTTGACACGGTGCAAGTATTGTGCTGGTTCAAACTGTGGAAACTTGCCATGGTCATTGGTGTCATGATCGTTGTACTTAAGCCGATCAATCTTCCCTGTCATACTTCCTATCAACTGTACTCCCTGTGGCAGCGAGGGTGTGGGTAATGTAAATTGCTTCATCCGACGGGGTAGCGCGGTACCTGGGCACACAGGTGGTAGATATGGTGGCCGTGGTGGTGGAATATTCTCCCTTCCCCCGGCCAGGGCCTGTGCGGAACCAGAGGGCTCCATAGGATGAGCTGCTGGTGTTTTCCCTGTTTGCCGTTGCCGATCTTGGTTGCGCTTGGTGCAAACTTCAGTTCTCGACTTTTTCCCGGCAGACCATGTCTACATCTGCCGTGGTGGTGCTGGGGAAGTGTCTTCATAGTGAGCTAGGGCAGGCGGCCGATTAGAGCAGGGGATCAGACCCTCTTGCTCGAATTCTCTGACCAAATCGTCTATCTCGCGTTCAGTGGTCATGGGTTCACTCAGAATTCTTGAAGAAATACAGGGTGCAATTTTTCCTAACTGGGGCATCTTCTTATACATGCCATCAATCAAATCAGGCAGGACAGTGCATTGAAGGCACCAAGTCTGACGAAAATCTTGTCCACGATTGCCGATACTAGTCTTAGTACAGTCATTTAAAACAATTAAAACTCTATCGCCGCCAAATTGGCTGCTTCCCAATGGTCGAATTTTGAGCCTCGCTATGTTTTTGGGCCTCGGAAGAATCATGGTTGAAGCTTCAGGGCAATAAGCAACCTCGGCACAATAGTGCCCTTCGACCCGACCGGGTAATGTCTACGACAGGACTATTAGATTTGAGGGATTGGCGTCTTGGCTCTGCCCCTTGGTGTGGTCTTCAATTCCTGGGTGATCATGGTTTGATCGAAAAGCTATATCTAAGACAGGACGACTTTTGTTAATAGAAAATGTGATAAAAAAGTCATCCCCACTTACAGTACCGTGGCGGAGCTCAACCTCCATATGCCCATTTTTCACTATAAGGTCCAGGATATGCACAAACGTATGCATCCACGCCTTGCGGGGTGTGTTTTCCCTTCCTGCATAGTTCTGCCTCAAATATCACTAAAGACTAGTCAGCCCCTTGAACTTACTTCGCACCTCTTGAGCTTGGCTTATGAATCTGGGGCGCAGGAATTTCTGGTAGGTTCCCCGACTGCGGTGAGACTTTGTAGGATCGGTCCCCCATGCTGTTGTAGCTTCTAGTGCTATTTCCAGACTTTGGGATTTTTGTGACTGAGGTACTCGTTCTGACACAGGTGCAATAAATTCTCCCGGGTCTCGCATCCCCACATGCGCAGGAAACTCTCTAGGCTATGCACGAAGGCATCTAAGAGACTGAGCGATCTGCGCGCATCTATGGCCATGTAGCTCATACAGTCGATTCTGCCAATTCTCCAGACCATCGTCGGAATCAGACATGTAGGAGCTATCACATTGCCAATCCATTACACCTTCATCATTAGGCTCGACATAATCTGTGTCCTTGGCTGTGATGTTGTATATGTGATCTAGAGTATCCTGCTCCCCTTCATCTCTGAGTGGTTCTGTATATCTTTCTCCTTGGGATGGGTCGAGGGGTATAATAATACGCAGACCATTTCCTTCCAAGGTCATCTGTCTCCTCTTAAGGTTGATGACTGCAGCATTGGCCATGGCCCACTCAATTCCCAACAAGGCTGGATAAGGGTTGCTGTCATCAATGATCTCAATAACTTCAAAATCTGCCAGAGTACTAACCCCATCGATGTCGATTGGAACACTAAGAAGTCTCCCTAGCGGTACAATCCTTTGCTGGTTAGCTAATTGCAGTTGTATAGGTGACCAAACCAAGGAAGGCTTTCCCATTTGTCCCCAGGTCTGCTTGGGTAGGACATTAACGTCTAATCCAAGATCCAAAATGACATCAGTCATATCATATTCTCCGATCTAAACGTTCAATCTCATTTCTCTTCTCGTTCTTCGGATACAACTAACAGTTTTCTCCTGATCAATTCCTCTCTGAGGGTCTGTGACAGCAAGAACTTTTTGCAGCTCTTTTAGAGCGTTCTGATTCTGCAAGAGTTTCATACAGCTCTACAAGAAAGAGGATAGTGTACTTACTTTATCCGTCGAGGTCTTGTGTAGCTACGAAGCCTGCTGAGGTTGCCGCGCAGGTGCTTCCACGGTGCTAGGGTCCACAATATCGCACTGCGCCTCCTGGACTGGTACTTGGTCCTTCATAGGGTCAAGGGCTAGAATTTTCTCAGAGGCCTTACGTACGCACACCGTGGTAGGTTGCTTTGGCGAGTTTTGAGTATGCGTCATAGCTCCACTCCGGGTGACCACATTGAGGGCTGGGGCAAGTCTTTGCTCAACGAAAATCAACTGAATATTTGGGGTGGGGCCACGGTTGTTTTCCTGAATCTTGGCGAGGAGCTGGGGGCACTGTTCAATCACGTGGTCCACTGTACGACAATACTGATAGGTCGTAGTGGGGTTCCGATAGTCGCGAGCCAAGTGACCAACTTGGTTACAATTGTAACACACAACCTGGCCTCTACCTCTTCCGGTCATCCCACCATGGCTGCAACCGCCAAAAGCACCTCTTCCGGAGGCACCGCCATGGTAGCCATAGCCATCATTATTCTGAGCTTCATTGTGGACTTGGTAGGCGTCAGAGGTGCGCTCTCACATAAGTTCGTAGCTACGACACTCTTCTTCATTATGCCCTATGGACTTATAGAACTGGCAGTAGGGGTTTTTGGGAACTTGAACATATCTCTGAAGAAGATGGCAGTGCTCAGGGCGATGCTGGCCAGTGGTTCGGCAAATCTCACAATATAGAACACCGGCATTGAATTGGTTGGGCGTGCCCATATTTAGGTATGTTCTGACCACATGGCACTGGTCCCTATGGTGACCCTCGGACCGACATTGTGTACACCAGACCTCCTCTCGACTGGTTTTAGCTTTCTTCATGTCACGAAGCTCTAGGGCCATTGCTGCCAGCTGCGCTTGGATTTGGGCAATACCAGAATCATCTCTGACGGGGGCTGTCTCTAGCTTCATTGCAATTTCCAGAGCCTCTTGCTGGTCAACAACCTTCTGTTGCATGAGCGGGGTTCTGATATGTGGCAATAATGTGGCGATAAACCATTCCTTGTGCTGCGCAGGACTAATGGTAAAACTGACTTGGTCCAGTAGAACTTTGAATCTCTGATCAAAGTCCCACACTGATTCACCGCGCCGCTGTTGAATCTCTTTGAGTTTAGTGATGCTCTGTGATTCTGATTTTGGTTTCTTAAATTCCTTAATGATGGCGACCTTGATTTCATCCAAAGTGGGGTGCTGATTACTGGAGAATTTCATGAACCAGGTCAAAGCGCGGTCGCGAAAGGAAGTAATGAGCTGTGTGGTTCTCACATCCAGGTCGGTAATACTCTTTGCGTTCCAAATGGCCTCACATAAAAACTAGAACTGTTATGGATCTTTTGATCCCATTCCGTTGAAGATGGGTAGCATAATATCATCAGTTAGGTGGGCCATGGTGGTTCTGGGAGGGTTGGGAGGAGGACAGGACGTTGATGGGGGGGGGATTTACAGGGGCTGATTGACCTGTGGTCGGAATACTTGGACTTGGTTGCCTGTCACACTGCGACCGAACTTTAGGGGTAACACAGCGATGCTCGGGGGTGGCAGGAGGGTTTCCTACCGAAGGGTTTTCTTCAAGGTCTGGTTGTGGAGGGTTTACAGGGGCAAGTGCGATGGTCTGTCCTGAGGAGTAGGATTCAAAATCTCTTTTGTACCTTTTCTCACTTCACGGCAACCCACTTTGCACGTCAAAAATATTCTCGCTTGCAAACATATGTTAGTACTACTAACAGTCTGATTCAAATAATAATATACCCTTTTCGACCAATAGTATTTTAATCTTCAAGCTTAAGGAATTTAAAAACTTACCACGGGGGCCTTTGAAAAACTGTCGTTCAGCTTCGCTGAAAGAAGTGCTTGTGTCGATGGCAAACTCTGTCATGAAGGCTTCCAACGTTCACGTCGTCCAGAAATCGACAGCGCGGGATACCTTGTTGTTCACGTGTTGCACAAGATTGACCCTTGCAGGGGTCCACACAAGAATCCATCGATCTTGAAAGTTCATCCTCCTCTCTATTAACCTAGACAACCACTGGTGCAACTCTATGTGGAAACTACCAAAGAAAATTTCATAAGCATCACAAAAAACATACCTTTGTAAAAAGTCACTTGTGCTTCGACGTGGATTCGTATTCTCTTGCTGCATGAATTTCAGACAAGTCTTAGCAAACCAATCACCTATTTCCTTCACAGAGGGCCTCCAGAACATATCCTCTGAGGTACAATGTAAACCCCTCTTGAGCAGGTACTGAGTTCAACCGGCAATGGAACCAATTTGTTGGGCAATAGGGCAAACCCAGGTTTAAACCTTTAGTGTCGCGCCAACAAAAGACCCACAGTGTTGGCCCTTTCGGCAATGACCTGCGCGCAGGTTGCAGTCTCACCCGAAACAGATATGGGGTGCCGCAGAATCAGGTTTCTGCAAGCCGAGAGGGGGATTACTGTACCTTATCCTTTAACAATCTTATTAATCAATACTATAAAAGCTTTACCATTCATTCACATACAACTTCGTAGATAAATAAACAGTCGTTACTTGCTCAACCCACTATAGGGAATTCACAGCGAAGCTGAATATTAATAGTGATCTAACTTATCATA
>LPNX010596250.1:9414-30789 GCA_001517045.1 Pseudotsuga menziesii | reverse complement strand
AGTGTTTTTTTCTATTTTTTATTGGTATAAGAAAACATCCATCTTCAGCTGCATTTCTTGAAATTATCAGATTTGCGTTCATTGAGGATTTCGGTGAGGTTTCTTTAGGTAGTGTTACTAGTCCGACAATTCTTGAAATTATCCAGGCATATCAAATCTTGATACAGGAGGAGGCACTGCCCATGAAGGAAGAATAATAGGTAAGCTTTTTCACTATTTTTTATGTTTTCTATTGGTATAAAAAAAATTATGTGTTTTCAGCTTCAATTCTTTCTTGGTAATGTTATCAAATAAATTCCTGTCTGAATTCAATTCTTGGTAATATTATCAAAGAAAAGAAATTCTTGTTTGAATTCAAAAAGGAGCACCTTGATGGCCGTAATCCCCAATTGCAGTTTGTCCATCATTTCATTCTCAAACATAAGTTAGATTTCATGGTTTTGATTTCATCAATAGGTCAAATATCTATCCACCCAAATATTCACAAAGCTCAAGCTCAATCAACTAATGTTTGAAAATTTTGTTATCTGCAAAAAAATCGACTAGGGCCTGAAAAATTCATTTTCGAAAATAGTTTTTCATTTCATCTTTTGGATTCAAGAAGCATGAGAATCATTCTACTTTTGAAGGAAGGTTTTAACCTCGATCCAATTGTTGTGTTGGAGCTTTATTGCAAAGGAAATAGCCTTTCGGCTCTTTCAAATGACCCTACAAATAAGTTTCAAGATGGTGTTTCCCTTTTGTATATTGTAGAGAAACATATTGTCTTAGCAAGATGAACAAGAAGCACTCTATGGGTTGAGGCTGACACCAACTAAGTTATCATTGGCTCAGAGAAATCTACCTCTCCAGGAAAGGTTACTGATGACTCATGAGCCGATGAACCAGTAAGGTAAGGTGGTCAGCAGAAAAGCAAGGCTCTGTGCTTTTCTAACGAGTGGCTTTGCTCCAGAGTGGGTTGGTGCAGAGGTAGAGTGTGGATTTGGGGTAGTGAAGGTGGGTACTTTCTCATTGTTTAGAGGGGAAATAAAGAAGACCGATTCCATTGGCATATTGATTGGGGTTATGAGGTAGAGAGAGGGCATCTGGAAAGACCTGCAAGTCAATGCCTAACAGAGTGCCCAAGAATGTGATTTAGAATCTGGGGATCCTTTCATGTGCCACATGAGCTTGAACATCTATTCATTGATCTTCATCATCACTAGAATGCCAAGAATCAACACATTTACTATCTGCAAGGTCATCTTTTTGAAAGGATCAATTTCCATCTTCAGATCGTCTTGCATGAAAAGAATATTCAGATACTAAACACTATGATAAGGTATTCGAAACAACAACAACTTTATTTTTCATTAGTTCTTCCCTTAGCCAGTTAGGCATAGATGCATGTATTCAAAAACATTTTTCAGCAATGAATCATGGAAAGCAAGTTGGTTTCACAAAAACAATATTGAAAAAAAGTTTTAGTGACATGTTACCTTTTTGGGGCGCTCCGGGACACCAAAAGCCCCATTATCTCCCATAAAAGTAGGCCCAACCATCACTGCCATTCCTAGAGGTAGACTTGGGATGCCTGGTTCTATACCAAAAGTTCCACCAATGGGTGGCATATTTTGACAAAATCCAGGTCCAAAAACTCTTCCAAACAAATGTGTATGGGGCCTAGGGATTGGATGTGGTAGAGAAATGAATGGATGATCAAACTGATGATTGATGGAATAAAACAAACCATAGATGAAAGAAAAATAGTTGAGAGACCAATTCCATTAAAATAAATTCAATAACAAGTCCCTAAACACACAGTAAAAAACAATACCTGATGACTAGATGGAAGGACAGGAGGAACAAATGGAAATGGTGCACTAGGACCACCTAACTGAGGCCATCTAGCCACTAAGGCTGATGGTAAATTATGCTCCTAAACTTCCATTGCCACCATTGGTAGAGGCTGCAAATAGACATATTGCTAAAGCTAGTGATAATCCTCACCAACATGTTCAAATTCTGCTTGCTAGTGGTTCACTTCATGGGCAGGTGGTACTTGCTTATCAGAATATGTGAAGTGAGGTTGTTGAGTAGATTGTGATGGTATCTGAGATATTGAAGCTGATTGCACTTATACCTGAGATAGTTGATCATCCTGTACCAGATTCATGGGTGATGACAATGGTGAATGAGAAGTCTTCCTTGGCTTAACTTACTCTTTAAGACCTACTAATACATTCATTGTCAATCCTTTGGAACTGAAAACAAAGGTTTTAAATTCTAGTTATATTTAAAGTCTTACATATTCCTCCCATCCCTACACATCAAAGCTTCTTATATTTGTAAATAAGAATGAAATCAAGAAATATATTAAGACCTTCACATATATAGTTCGACATAAGACAATTCTCATCTAGGTTAGGCCAATGTAGTATTTAGAGTTCGTCAGATTTGAGTTCCAAATTCATGTTTTAAGGAATTATAAGTTCAGCAATGTTAAGTTGGCTATGTAAAACAAAGTGAATTTACAAAAAAAAACCTTCAAACCTGCTTATCTTCTCCCTCAAATGTCAATAGACTATATCTCTCCCAAAACCAGTCATTTCTGACTAGATGGCCAGACAGCTTGTAAGATGTACCTCGTTAATAAGGAAGAAAATTCAGCCATACAAAATTAACTTATGATTATGTATAAAATAGTCAAATTTGTAGGATTTTATTAAATAAGGTTTGAAGAATACATTGGAAAGAGAATTCATATAGACTACATGATAGGCAAGTTTTTTCAAAAGTAAAATATCCATGTTTTCAAATTGTTTAAAAAAAAACTCTATTAGAATTTCTAACAAGTGACCCACCTAATAGACCTCCATTAAAATTTATGGCTAAAACACTTGTTAATCCAATGAAATTGACCCTTAATCTTAGTAGTGATCATAGTTACAATATATGTTTACAATTTACAAAATTGGAATAACATATGCACAAAGAATCAGCAGATAGAGTCTAAGTCAATAGAAATGTACCTGAAACTAAAGTATAATTTGTGACCATTTCTTGTGAATAAGTTGAATTAATGGTGGATATAGATCATTGAGAAGATTTAACTGAAGCATTTTGCTCATGAGTAGCAGCTTCGTCTTTCAAGCTATATGACATAAATCCATCTTGGTTGTATGAAGATGATAAATTGGTAGGAAAATGAGTTGTCAAATCTTGACTCTGATTAGTAGCTATATTTGGCACTAGTACAGAGGGCAAGTGAACGGTTTGATGACCTAGTGCTGGAAGAGGTGGTTGGTGAACCTCAAAAAACTGTGTCTAAATTGGTTGAGAATAATGATCTTGATAAACTTGATGCTCAACTGATCTACCTAAAGGTGTGAACTGAGGGTATGCCTCTTGAGCTTCCATAGTTGTTTTAGCTACTGCCCATGCTCTAGCTCTTCCAACCCAATCTTGTTAATTGTTGATTCCAGTGTTGTTACCTGCACCATTGTTATCAACAAAAAAAATCAACACTACAAAAGTAATGCCACTTGTATATAAGTGGATTTAAAAATATATACACATATATGGGGTAAAACTATCAATGATTTTTCTACTTCCACATTACTCTCTGATTCTGAAGAGTACAAGAGCTGAAAGCAGTTGATTTAACCAAATCACTGAGAGTTCACATCTCATGGTAAGCATAATTTGGAGGGGGGTAGGGTATGTACACCTCTATAGACTTTAGCAGTCAAATCATTGTGCAAAAGGGGTCTCCTGAACCAAGTCCGTTAAAAGAAATTCAATAAAAAGGCCCTAAACACAGTAAAAAACAATACCTGATGACTAGATGGAAGGACGGGAGGAACAAATGGAAATTGTGCACTAGGACCACCTAATTGAGGCCAGCTAGCCATTGAGGGTGGTGGTTCATTATGCTCCTGAACTTCCATTTCCACCATTGGTACATGATGAAAATAACCAGATTGCTGAAGCTGGTGATAATCCTCACCAACATGTTGAAATTGTGCTTGTTGGTGGTTCACTTCATGGGAAGGTGGTACTTGCTGATCAAAATATGTAAAGTGGGGTTGTTGAGTAGACTGCGATGGTATCTGAGTTGTTGAAGCTGATTTGACTTTTACCTGATACAGTTGATCATCCTGTACCAAATTCATGTGTGATGAAAATGGTGAATGAGAAGTCTGTCATGGCTTAACTTACTCGTCAAGACCTGCTAATACATTTGTTATCAATCATTTGGAACGGAAAACAAAGGTTTTAAATTCTAGTTATATTTAAAGTCTTACATATATCTCCAATCCTCGCACATCAAAGCTTCTTATATTTGTAAAGAAGAATGCAATGAAGACATATATTTAATACCTTCACATATATAGTTGTACATAAGACAATTCTCATCTAGGTTAGGCCAATGTAGTATTTAGAGATCGTCAAAGTTGATTTCCAAATTTATGTTTTAATAAATTCTAAGTTCAACAATGTTAAGTTGGCTATGTAAAAGAAAGTGAATTTACTAAAAAACAAACTTCAAACCTACTTATCTTCTCCCTCAAATGTAAATAGACTATATCGCTCCAAAAACCAATCATTTCCAGCTAGATGGCCATACAACTTATAAGATGTACCTTGTTAATAGAGAAGAAAATTCAGCCATACTAAATTAATTTATGATTGTGTATAAAATATTCAAATTCATAGGATTTTATTAAATAAGCTTTGAATAATACTTTGGAAGGAGAATTAATATAGACTACATTATAGGAAAGTGTTTTCAAAAGTAAAATATTCATGTTTTCAAATTGTTTCGAAAAAAAAAACTCTATTTGAAGTTCTATAAAGTGACCCACCTAATAGACCTTGATGAAAATTTATGGCTAAAACACTTATCACTCCAATGAAATTGACCCTTAATCTCAGTAGTGATCATAATCCCAATAAATGTTTACAATTTACAAAATCGGAATTACCAGATAGATTCTAAGTCAATAGAAGTGTACCTGAAACTTAAGTATAATTTGTGACCATTTCTTGTGAATAAGTTGGCTTAATGGTCGATATAGATCCTTGAGAAGAGTTAACTAAAGCATTTTTCTCATGAGTAGGAGATCCGTCTTTCTTGTAAGACATAAATCCATCTTAGTTGTATGAAGATGATAAATTGGTAGGATAATCAGTTGTCAAATATTGACTCTGATTAGTACCTATATTCGGCATTGATACAGAGCGAAATTGAACAGTTTGATGACCTAGTGCTGCAAGAGGTGGTTGGTGAACATCATAAAATTGTGTCTAAACCGGCTGAGAATAATGATCTTGATAAAATTGATGATTAACTGATATACCTAAAGGTGTGAACTGAGGTTGTGCCTGCTAAGCTTCCATAGCTGATTTAGTTGGTTCCCATGCTCTAGCTCTTGTATCCCAATCTTGTTCATTGTAGACTCTGGTTTTGTTACCTGCATCATTGCTATCAACAAAAAAATCAACACCACAAAACTAATGCCACTTGGATGTAAATGGATTTAAAAATATATACAGATATGGGGTAAAACTATCAATGGTTTTCCTACTTCCACATTACTCTCTAATCCTGAAGAGTACAGGAGGTAAAAGCAATTGATTTAAGCAAATTAGTGAGAGTTCATATCTCATGGCAAGCATAATATGGAGGGGGTAGGGTATGTACACCTCTATTGATTTTAGCAATCAAATCGTTGAGACTTTAGCAGTCAAATCGTTGTGTAAAAGGGGTCTCTTGAATAAAGTCCATTAAAAGAAATTCAATAACAAGGCCCCAAACACACAGTAAAAACCAATATCTTATGACTAGATGGAAGGACATGAGGAATAGATGGAAATGGTGCACTAGGACCACCTAACTGAGGCCAGCTAGCCACTGAGGGCGGTGGTAAATTATTCTCCTGAAATTCCATTACCACAATTGGTACAAGCTACAAATAACCAGAACGCTAAGGCTGGTGATAATCCTAACCAACATGTTCAAATTCTTCTTGCTGATGGTTCACTTCATGGGTAGGCAGTACTTTCTAATCAGAAGATGTAAAGTGAGGTTGTTGAGTAGATTGCAATGGTATCTGAGTTGTTCCAGCAGATTGCACTTGTACCTAAGACAGTTGATCATCGTGTACCAAATTCATGGGTAATGACAATGGTGAATGAGAAGTCTTCCTTGGCTTAACTTACTCTTCAATACTTGCTAATACATTTGTTGTCAATCATTTGGAACTGAAAACAAAGGTTTTAAATTCTAGTTATATTTAAAGTCTCACATATTTCTCCCATCCTTGCACATCAAAGCTTCTTATATTTGTAAAGAAGAATGCAATCAAGAAATATATTTAAGACCTTCACATATATAGTTGAACATAAGATAATTCTCATCTAGGTTAGGCCAATGTAGTATTTAGAGATCGTCGGAGTTGATTTCAAAATTCATGTTTTAAGAAATTCTAAGTTCAGCAATGTTAAGTTGGCTATGTAAAACAAAGTGAATTTACAAAAAAAAAACTTTAAACCTACTTATCTTCTCCCTAAAATGTCAATAGACTATATCACTCCAAAAACCAGTCATTTCCGACTAGATGGCTAGACAGCTTGTAAGATGTACCTCATTAATACAGAAGAAAATTCAGCCACACAAAATTAATTTATGATTGTGTACAAAATAGTCAAATTCATAGGATTTTATTACATAAGGTTTGAATAATACTTTGGAAAGAGAATTCATATAGACTACATTATAGGCAAGTGTTTTCAAAAGTAAAATATCCATGTTTTCAAATTGTTTAAAAAAAACTCTATTAGAAGTTCTAGCAAGTGACCCACCTAATAGACCTCCATGAAAATTTACGGCTAAAACACTTCTCACCGCAATGAAATTGACCCTTAATCTCAGTAGTGATCATAATCCCAATATATGTTTACAATTTACAAAATCAGAATAACATATGCACAAATAATTACCGGATAGAGTCTAAGTCAATAGAAGTGTACTTGAAACTGAAGTATAATTTGTGACCGTTTCTTGTGAATAAGTTGGATTAATGGTGGATATAGATCCTTGAGAAGAGTTAACTGAAACATTTTTCTCATGAGTAGTAGCTCCATCTTTCGAGCTGTAAGACATAAATCCATCTTGGTTGTATTAAGATGATAAATTTGTAGGATAATGAGTTGTCAAATCTTGACTCTGATTAGTAGCTATATTTGGCACTGGTACAGAGGGAAAGTGAACACTTTGATGACCTAGTGCTGGAAAAGGTGGTTGGTCAACCTCAAAAAACTGTGTTTAAACTGGCTGATAATAATGATCTTGATAAACTTGATGCTCAACTGATCTACCTAAAGGTGTGAACTGAGGTTGTGCCTGCTGAGCTTCCATAGCTGCTTTAGTTGCTTCCCATGCTCTAGCTCTTGCAACCCAATCTTGTTCATTGCTAACTCCAGTGAATGTCCAGTGACTGAAATAGGATTTATAATATTTAATAATATGAATTCATCTTATACTGAAAACTAAAATTCGGAGCATATTTATTGGAAATTTCAATGGATGCAATACCTATAAACTCCCAAGCTTATTGGTGACCCCATCTTGTATTTTTCCAAGCTTGTAGTAAAATTATTAAAATGCACTCAGTTAGTTGAAACCAATTCAAACACTATAAAAGATGATTCTATCCACTGTGGATATGTTCAAACAAAATATATTACTGGTTAACAAAAAAATCAATGGAACAAAAATGAACACTACATCAAATGCAATCAAACCAGGTAGAGACAAAGCAAGGGCATGTAGAGAAGTGTCTGCTTAAGTGTGTATTTGCCCCAATGTTTTCCATGAGAATAGATTCCCTATGGACTTGCACATCATGGAAGGAATGGTGCTAATAAGAAAATGAGAAATGGATTTCATGGTTCCTTCAGGAAGGACTACACATGGAATGGATGTCTTATCATTTAGGAAGAAAATACCTATAGAATATCAGCCCTTTTCCATATTCATTACTATACCCTAGCCCCATATTAGATAAGTTGTTGGTAAAGGAGATCATGCCATTAATTCATCTTATACTAAAAACTGAAATTTGAAGCATCTTTATAGGAAATTTCAATGGATGCAATACCTATAAACTCCCAAGCTTGTTGGTGACCCCAGCTTGTATTAGTCCAAGCCTGCAATAAAATGATTCAAATGCACTAATTTAGTTGAAACTAATTCAACAATTCTGTCCATTGTGCATATGTTCAGACAAATATATTACTGGTTAACAAAAAAATCAATGGAAAAAAATGAACACCACATCAAATGCAATTAAACCAGGTAGAGACAAAGAAGGGGCATGTAGATAAGTGTCTTCTTAAGTGTGGATTTTCCCCAATGTTTTATGTAACATCCCCAACCCTCCGATCGGCAAAGAGGATGCTACCATACATCCAACATTCAGGTAACTATCCCCATGAACATGTACATACATATAGAAACCTGAATGCTTGAACATACTACATACTAAGATGCATAATCATTCATATACATAGAGAAAACAAAACATACAATTCAGCATTCAACATGTCCATTATCATAATTCATTAACAGTAACTAAGATTGCAAAACAGATAAGTCAAGAATACTTATCTTATAAGAATGGTCCCACAACTAGCTACATCACTGCAACGTTCCACCCAACCATAGGCCAATGTGCTCCTTAATCTCTCAGCAACGCTGCCACCCCCGAGCTGGGCATGATTCCCCAAGGAATAAGGAACTATCAATCCTACACATAGCCAAGGATAACAAAACATTCCAATCCAACACAGTTGGGTTTATCAAGAAATCCAAGAGCTGGGAAAGGCTAAATGCTAAGCTGGTGAGCTCATTACAAAGCTAGGGACACCTACACCAAAACTATCCTGACTTCTAAGACACCCACACACACCCAACACAAGGAGTCAATCCCTTCTCTGCTACACAGTCCCACAGGCCCTGGCTTCCCTTCCAGTGATATTCAAGGGTTGTGGAGAAGAAATCCAGCCCTCTAGCTCTATCTGTGTGGTTCCCAAACACACCAGGTTTATCAAGCACACCAAGCCCTCTTCCCTACTCCAACATAGTCCAAAGACCAACCACTGCATACACGCAGTCAAACAAATGGTTCACAGCTTGGATAGGGAAAACAATTCCTGAGTCATTCTTAGCCCTTTCGTGGCCAAAACGACTCCAAAATAACCTACAGTAGCCCCAATCATGACAGCAAACACAACCAATCAAAACGTGGGGAGATAATATCATGTTCTCAACAATGAAGCCACGAAAACTTACACAGTCGACAATGGAGGAAGTAAAACAGACTTCCAACCTGTGCATGGGGGGAATTTACACCAAACCCACAAAATATGGATGGATAACACACCAGATACCACTCTATGGAAAATGTGAATGACAGTCAGAACGAATCCCCTGCTTACTGCGTGAGACCAAACAGAAAGAATCCCAAAAGTTAGGAGTAGGACATCTCCCTTCATGAGGATGAGTGACAATGGAGAATGGTGAGTGGGAAAGTGTGGGAGTGTGCCCCTGTAGTCATGGTGAGAGTGGAATAATGGGTGTAGTCATTTCTTCCACCCAACGTGAGGTTCGATTTGCTAGTGGAGTGTGTGTGTGGGCAAAGACTGACAATCCTACCACACTCCACTCCCCAGCAATAACTGCCTCAACTACTCAGCAGCACATTTAAGGTGGTAGTTGGATGAGACAAGGGAAGGCGAGTGAAAAGGGTGGTGACACATGGATTTTCCCCCAATGGGCTCAAGGTTTAACACTCCCCCTCCTTATCCTTAGGAAAATCATGCCCTTTTCAATATGGTTGCAGTGAACATAGTTGGTTGGGTTTATTTAACTAAAATGCACATTTATATTATGAAAAAACTTAATATATGCCATATACTATGATAGACCATCAGCAATTATTCCGTTTGCTGACACATAACACAACTAAATTGATGGTGGGGATTTTTTCTTTAGCTCCACGATTCATTACAATATATACATCATGTACATTTAATGCAACAGGGTCAAAACCAGGGTGTTACATTCCCCTTCCCCTTCAATAGTACTGTCCTCGGTGCTTTACAAAATTTGAACAAAATGCTACACTGGTACCGCCTCGGTGTTCTATAGAATTGAAAAAAAATGTATGTGTCGATCGCATGGCATCCTTCAGCTCCCATGTAGCCTCTTCAGGTCCTTAGTGCTCCCATTGCACCTTTACCTGACCTAGGGCCTGGTTTCGGAGCATTGTGACCTCCTGTCGAGGATTTGCATTGGCTCGATTTGGAATTCTCCCTCAAGTTCCACCTGAATCACATCCCAATTTATCACATGGTTAGGATCATGTACATATTTCTTAAGCAAATAAACATGAAAAACATTATGAGCTCTAGTACTAGCAGGCAATGCAAGTCTATATGCAATTGGCCCTATTCTTTCAAGCACTTCAAATGTCGCACAATATCTTGGTGACAACCTAGCACAACTTCCAAGCTTCAAGGAAATCTTCCTTGCCCTCACTCTGAGGTAAAAATGATCCCCAACACTGAACTCCCTGTTCACCCTATGCTTGTCTGCATAGCTTTTATGTCTCTCCTATGCTGATTTCAAATTTTTCCTGATCTTTACAACCTCTTGTTCCATTTCCTTGAGCAATTCTGGTCCAAGCACAACCCTCTTCATTGGATTATCCCAAGTCACTGGTGTCCTACACGTTCTTCCATACAAAGCTTCTTACGAGCTCATCCCCAAGGATGCCCGTTGTCCATTGTTATAAGCAAACTCTACCAAGTGCAAGTAATCTTCCCACTTGGTTGGTTTTTCCATCACGTACATGCGAAGCATGCCTTCAAGCACCTGTTTAACTCTCTCTATCTTCCCATCCATCTAAGGATGGTAAGCAGTGCTGAAGTTTAGCTTTGTACCCAAATCTGCAAATAACCCCTTCCAAAAATTGGAAGTGAACTTGACATCTTGGTCAGAGACTATTGCCTTTGGTAATCCATGCAATTTGAAAATATCCTTCATGAATATCTTTGCAATGTCATCAGACTAATGCGTAGACTTAACCGGTATAAAATGTGTTTCCTTAGTCAACTTGTCCACCACAATCATGATGGAATCATGTTGTCTCCAAGTCATCGGCAATCCTGTGATAAAATCCATGTAAATAAATTCCCATTTCCATTCTGGAACTAGAAAAGGCTATAACAAACCCTCTAGATGTTGATGCTCAACCTTTACCTGCTGGCATTTCATGTACCTTGAAATGTATTAAGCCATATCTTTTTTCATTCCTAGCCAAAAGTACTGCTTTCTGGCTGTAGCAATTGTCTTCTGGTATCCTAGGTGACCAGACTACAGAGCTTGATGGATTTCATCCCGAACAACTCTCCTCAAATCTAGTACATTGGGAATATAAATTCTGCCCTTATAAGTAAGAAGCCCATCTTCTTCCAATTTATATCCCTCATACCTCTTCTCAAGACTTTGCTATTGTAATTTTTCTTTTACCTTCTCATACCATTCATTTCCGATAGTATGATTAACAATCTGCTGCCTCAAATCTAATTGGAAAATACTAAGAGATGCCACATGCATTTCATGCACCTTCCTGCTGAGTGCATCAGCTACCTTATTCTCTTTTTCCTTTATGTGCCTGATTTCAAAATCAAACTCACATAAAAATTCCAGCCATCTTGCTTGCCTAGCATTCAGAATAGGCTGATCAAATAGATACTAGAGACTACAATGGTCTGTCCTAAGTTCAAATCTTCTACCCATCAAGTAATGCCTCCACATCTTGAAAGCATGTACTATGGATGCAAGCTCTGGATCATGAGTGGCATAGTTCTTCTCATGCTCCTTCAACTTTCTCAACTCATAACATATCACGTGGTTGTCTTTCATAAGGACTCCTCCAAGCCCTTTTCCACATGCATCGGTACACACCACAAAATCCTTCTTGGGATCTGCAACTTTCAATACTGGTGCACTGGTGAGAAGATTTTTCAACAGCTGGAATATTTCTTCACACCTCAAAGTTCATTCGAACTTCATGCCTTTCTTTTTCAAAGAAGTGATGGCATGTGAAACTTTGGAAAATCCTTCAATGAACCTCCGATAGTATCTGGCAAGTCCCATAAAATATCTTACATCTGTCACATTTCCTGGAGTAAGCCAATTCATAATGGCTTCAATCTTTTCATGGTCCACAGATATACCCTCCTCTGAGATAATGTGACCCAAATACTGAATTGTATCTCTATAGAAGTCACACTTGCTCAGCTTTGCATACAACTGATGCTCCCTGAGAAATTGCAACGTCAATCTCAAATTCTCTTCATGTTCTTCCTCATTCTTAGAATAAACAAGGATGTCATCAAGGAAAACAAGAACAAACTTGTCCAAATATCTGCTAAAGACACTGTTCATAAGGCACATAAATGTAGCTGGTGCATTTGTGAGACCAAATGGTACTGCTACAAACTCATAATGTCCATACCTTGTCCTGAATGAGGTCTTATGAATTTATTCATCCTTGATTCTCACCTGATGGTAACCAGACCTCAAGTCAATCTTGGAAAATACCTTTGCTCCTCCCATTTGATTAAAGAGGTCATCAATCCTAGGAAAAGGATATTTATTCTTCACAATAACCTTGTTTAATTGTCTATAATCAATACATAACCTGAGTGTACCATCTTTCTTCTTTACAAACAGAACTGGTGCTCCCCAAGGAGACACACTCGGTTAGATACACTTCTTTTCCATCAGCTCTTGTAGTTGCATTTTCAACTCTAGCATCTCTGGTGTCCTCATCCTGTGGGGTGTCTTGGACACTAGTGCTATTTCTGGCACACGTTCAATTATGAAATCAATGTCCCTCTTTGGAGGAAGCTCTGGAATCTCATCAGGAAACAAATCCTTGAATTCCTGTAACACTTGATAGTTCTCCAACCTAGGAGTTTCATCTCATGTTGCCTTCAAAATATGAGCTGCATACAACTGACAAACTTTCCTACAGAACTTCTTTAACTGCATTGCTAAAACCTTCCTTACTGAAATTAGCTTTGGAATACCTTTCACAACTATTGGGTTCCCTTCTTCATCCATGCATTCAAAAGTCTTGTTGTAACAATCAAGCTTCACTCTTTGAGCTTATAACCAATCCATTCCAATGAGAACATCATAGGAGACAAGTGGTAGAACATTCATATCTACACATGTGATCAACCCATCCATGACCAGTGGACATTTCTCTATCACTTCACTGACCTTTCTCTTAGTCCCAATGGCTAGCTAAACTAACCAAGATTTTCTATGCTTCACTTTCTTAAAAGCACAAATCTCAACTACTCTAGGAGTAATGTATCTGTGAGTAGAACCAGGGTCAATAAAAATAGAAACAAATTGTTCAACAATATTACCTACAACTTCAACCATAATTGACTAGTGATCTTCTTGGTGGTCTTCCAGTGCTGCATAAATTATAGGGACTGCCCTTGCTACTTGACCCACTATTTCTGCTTCTTGAATGTTATAAGCTAGTCTTGCACTCTCATTCTTGAGTGGACAAGTTTTGCACAGGTGGGATCCTCCACATCTCCAACATTGAAGTGGTCCTCTATTCTGTTGTGGATCCTTAGGCTTTTCTCCTGTCACTCCAACTGGCTTACTCACAGCTTGGAACGGTTGCTTCTGCTGATTCCTGAAGTTAGAAGGTTTGAAACCCTTCTTTATTTTGTTAAACTTCTCATTCTTCTTTTCCTTCCATGTCTTATGGTAATCATGTTTACTTTTTCTTTGCTCATAGGAATACTTAGCCTTCCTTATTACTTCTTCAAGAGTTCTAGGTTCATAAAACTCAATTCTGTCTTTGTAAGATAGAGGAAATCCACTCAGAAACCACTGGACCTTCACTTTTTCATCTCTGACATACCTAACATACCTCAATAGTTCCAAGAATTTATTTGCATACTCTTCCATGGTCTTCTATCCTAATATCAACTCATGGAATTCCTTAATCTTGTCATCATAATACCTGTCAGAGAGGTATTTCTACTTGAAATACTTCTTGAACTGTTTCCACTTCAGTCTCTTTTCACTGATCCTCTTTACTTGCTTGAAGTGTTCCCACCAGATGGATTCTCTTCCATTCAGATTGAATATGGCAACTCTTGTGTTCATGTTTCCTGAATAATCCTAAACTTAAAAATACTTCTTTATCCCAAGAAACCAAGCTTCAGCCTCTTGTCCAATCTTTACCTCACCATCAAATGTAGGAGGTTTAACTTTCTTAAATTCATCCCGATAGCGATCCCTATGGTGTCTATTTCTTTTTATTTTATGAGAAGATGAACTTGAATCCCCACTAGATTCTTCAGAGTGAGATGATCCACTCGAAGTCCTTCTCCTTATCCCAGTACTACTCTTACTACCTTCTAGTCTTGTTGTACCCCGTCCAGAGTCTATCTTTCTTTGCAAGTCTGTCAAACTCTGCAGCATGGCAGCATTCAACTAATGCTACTCTTCTTGGGCTTTAATCAAGCTCCTCTAGGTGGCTGCAATATCTAACAGTGTCTCTTGGAATATCCTTCCATCAGACTTTATGTCATCATTTCCATTACGGAGATTTTCTCCCATGGCATCTCTCGCATGCTCGTAAGAATCTCAAGCATCATATCCATCATGGGTTCTCATAGTTGAACCACCTCTTGCCTTACCACACTGCTCTACCTGGAATATTGCTCTTTAAGGTGACTACGATTCTGCAAACGTGTTAGTAACAAAATAATATTAGATACATACCTTGATAAAAACAGAACTACTTACCTTCTCCTAGAAAATCATAAAATAACCATTTTGCTAAAACAAAAAATCTTTCTCCTTGTCAGTCTTGTAATTCACTAACAATCTGCTGAAAACCCACTGAAAAATAGTTGAGAAACTACTTGAAAAATCTCCTAGAAAAACCCAAATTTCCTTGTATAGAATCAGCGTTTCGATGGTCAAAACCACTAGCTTCTTCCAATATCCATCGGTGGTCAGTTCATCTACTTTTCTCTGGTGTGTCGAGTCCATAGTTGTCTAGGCTTCCAATATTTATCGACGATGCCAGGATATTGGCAATCAGATCCACTAAGCACTACCACGTCGGCGATCGGATCCTCTACTCATCGGGCGGCTAGTTCCATGGGAAGTCGCAATGGTGGCCAATGAAATCTCTACATTTTTTGTGGCCATAACCCTATCGACGGTCAGAGAAACTAGCAACTACGGTGTCAGACAATTAGTCCCATAGACGTCTACAATAGCAGTCAACAAGCCCACACAGCAGCCGCAGTCCACAAACCCGTCGGTGGATCGGAGCAATTGACCACTATGTTTCGGCGATCCGAAACCAAATGGGTCTATGGTATCGGTGACCCAAACCACTAAAATTCTCTAACATTGTGGTGTTCCAGATAGCAATTTACCTCTGATGTGTCAGCGATCGGAAACATTATTCATCGGATGGTTAGTCTCTTAGGCGGTCGCAACGGTGGGTTCACCAGCCGTTAAATTTTTTCGATCGGCGGTTGAAACAACTATCCATCGAGAGGATAGTTCGCTAAACAGATGCAATGATGGAATCACAAATAACTAAACTTTCTGCTGACGTCCATCGGCGATTTCATCAACTAACTTCTACCGAAAGTCGATGGATTTAACACTTAGAAAAATTTCCAAAACTTCTTCTTCATGTGGACCATAACATCTGTCGGCGGTCGAAACCACTAAGTTCTACATGTCGACGATCGAAGCATCGGTGGTTTGAAATCCTAATCATCAGAGTTCTAGTCCACATGGTAGCCACAATGGCAGACTAACAAACAACTAAATTCTTCCACGGTGTCTGTGAACCCAACAACTATTTTCTACCAATGGCATCGACGGTCCGAACAACTAAATTTTGCTAATGCCGAAATTCAATACCGGGTGTTTCTTCAGCTACATGGAGCTGACATTTCAGCGATCTTCAGCTGATCTTTGCTAAAACTGTGGCTCCCACATCCACTAAGTTCCACTAACGGTCGACAAACACTTAGAAAAAATTTCCTCCAATTCCACGTCGGCTGCGCGATCAGCTAATTCTTGCCAATGCATCGGCTCAGGAATATTCTAATCTTTGTCGATCAAATCGACTAAGCTTTTCCAATGACCAAGTCTATATCAGATGGCCTTTCAACTAGCTTTCCGCTACATCGGAAAGGCTTCCCACTAAGTCTTCCGATGCGTCGACGGTCTGTCACTTAGAAAAAATTTCTTCAACGAAAATTTTCTATCATTCATAGATTTCTTCCTACTGTGCTCTAGCAACCTGCTTCTGCTAACTGGTTCTTCATGGCCCATAGAGGCCCATGCTACAACATAAGCTCTGATACCACACTGTAATGTCCCTGAACCTCCGACTAGTGAAGAGGACACTACCATACATCAAACATTTGGGCAACTAGCCCCATGAACATGTACATACATATAGAAACCTGAATGCTTGAACATACTACATACTAAGATGCATAATCATTCATATACACAGTGGAAACAAAACATACAAGTCAGCATTCAACATGTCCATTATCATAATTCATTAACAGTAACTAAGATTGCAAAATAGATTAGTCAAGAATACTTATCTTATAAGAACTTTCCCGCAACCAGCTACGTCGCTACAGCATTCCACCCAACCATAGGCCAGCATGCTCCTTAATCTCTTAGCAACATTGCCACCCCCGAGCCGGACATGATTCCGCAAGGAATAAGGAACTAGAAGGTTTACACATAGCCAAGGATAACAAAACATGCCAAGCCAACACAATTGGGTTTATTAGGCCATCCAGGAGCTAGGAAAGGCTAAATGCTAAGCTAATGAGCTCATTACAGGGCTAGGGACACCTACACCAGAACTATCCTGACTTCTAAGACACCCACACACACCCAACACAAGGAGTTAGTCCCTTCTCTGCTACACAGTACCTCAGGACCTGAATTCCCTTCCAGTGCTATTCAGGGGTTGTGGAGAAGAAAGCCAATCCTCTAGCTCTATTTGTGTGGTTCCCAAACACACAAGTTTTATCAAGCAAACCAAGCCCTCTTCCCTACTCCAACACAGTTCAAAGACCAACCACTGCATACATGTAGTCAAACAAGCGGTTCACAGCTTAGATGGGGAAAACAATTCCTTAGTCATTCTTGTCCCTTTCATGGCCAAAATGACTCCAAAACAACCTAAAACAACTCCAATCATGACAGCAAACACATCCAACCAAAACATGGGGAGACAATAGCCCGTTCTCAACAATGAAGGCATGGAAACTTACACAACTAGAAATGGAGGAAGTAAAACAAACTTCCAACCTGTGCATCGGGGAAATTTACACCGAACCCTCAAAATATGGATGGATAACACACCAGATACCACTCTATGGAAAACTTGAATGACAGTCAGAATGACTCCCCTCCTTGTTGTGTGAGACCAAATAGAAAGAATCCCCTCCGTGAGGAACAGGACGTCTCCCTTCGTGAGGATGAGCGACAATGGAGAATGGTGAGTGGGAAAGTGAGGGAGTGTGCCCCTACAATCATGGTGAGAGTGGAATAATGGGCATATTCATTTCTTCTTCCCAACATGAGGTTTGATTTGCTGGAGGAGTGTGTGTGTGGGAAAGGACTGACAACCCTGCCACACTCCACTCCCCAGTAATAACTGCCTCAACTACTCAGCAAAACATTTAAGGTGGTAGTTATATGAGACAAGGGAAGGTGAGTGAAAAGGGTGGTGACACATGACTTTTCCCCCAATGGGCTCAAGGTTTAACATTCCCCCTCTTTATCCTTAGTAAAATCATGCCCTTTTCAATATGGTTGCAGTGAACATAGTTGGTTGGGTTTATTTATTTAAAATGCACTTTTACATGATGACAAAACTTAATATATGTTGTATACTATGATAGACCATTGACAACAATTCTATTCACCGAAACATAACACAACTAAATCGATGGTGGGGATTTTTCCTTTAGCTCCACACCACGATTCATTACAATATATACATCATGTACATTTAATGCAATGGGATCAAAATCGGGGTGTTACATTTTCCTTGAGAATAAATGTGTGTGGACCTACACATCATGAAAGGCATGCTACTAATAATAAAATGAGAAATGAAGTTCATGGTTGCTTCAAGCAGGACTACACATGGAATGGATGTCTTATTAGTCAGAAATCAAAGCCCTCTGGAAGATCATCCCTTTTCCATATTCATGACTATACCATGGCCCCATATCAGATAAACTGTCAATAAAGGATATCATGCCATGAATTCATCTTATACTGAAAACTGAAATTCAGTGCATTTTTATAGGTAGTTTCAATGGATGCAATACCTGTAAACTCCCAAGCTTGTTGGTGACCCTAGCTTGTATTTGTCCGAGCCTTCAGTAAAATTATTCAAATGCACTAAGTTAGTTGAAGCCAATTCAAACACTATAATAGATGATTCTATCCATTGTGCAAATGTTCAGACAAATATATTACTGGTTAACAAAAAAATCAATGGAACAAAAATGAACACTACATCAAATGCATTTAAGCTAGGTAGAGAAAAAGTAGGGGCATCTAGAGAAGTGTCTGCTGAAGTGTGGATTTGCCCCGATGTGTTCCTCGAGAATAAATGTCTATGGACCTACACATCATGGAAGGCATGGTGCTAATAAGAAAATGATAAATGAAGTTCATGGTTGCCTCAGGCAAGACTGCACATGGAATGGATGTCTTATCATTCAGGAAGCAAAGCCCTCTGGAAGATTAGTCCTTTTCCATCTTCATGACTATACCCTGGCCCCATATCAAATAAATTGTCAGTAAAGGAGATCATTCCATGTTGCCACTTTTCATTGCTTAAATGTAATATTTCTCCTACATGGCAACTACTGAGCTTTCAATTCATCATAACTCCGAAAGAGCCACCTTGCATCTAGAGGCCAAACCATGTAGAGTATCTTAATTGTGGTGCTGGATGTAGTGAAAAGAAAGTTCTCTCGAGTGTCGTCTCAAGGTTGAGAGTGTAATATTCAAAGTGATGGCACTAAACTGAGAATGTGATATTCCAATTTCTATCCCACAGTTGATAAATGATGGATCTAAGCAAGTAATTTGTTTAGTCTTGTGTACCAAGTTCTAAAAGGATGTAGCTTGTTCCTCTAGTCCTGTCAGCTGCAGTAGATGTTTTGAGAGATGAGAATAATAGAAGTCATATACACTGTAATTATGACCTTTCTCTCCAAGTCTCCCCCTTCCACTCATTATGACATTTCTCATTTTTTTCCCACAAACCAATGGCTCCAATATGTTGGAATGAATAATTGTATCTAACAATGGCAGGTTTATCCTCTGAAATATGGATTGAGAATTGATGCTTAAGCACAAACCTTGTAGGGTTATTATATATATATATATATATATATTTATATATTAGAAGCCACACATGTGGCTGATCTACAGCATTTGATGCTCTATGTTTTTAATTGGATCAGAATTGATGTTTCTTGCTTACTATGAATGCTAGAACTCTTTCCAGAGAAAGCTAAGGAAGATCCCCAATGATAGTATAAAATATTTAAGGATGGCTGCAAAAATCCAACTAGAAGCCATTCTAAATACTAACCGGTCATATTACAAAAAAATTAAAGGATGACTACAAAACTCCCACTGGATACCATTCTAAATATTACAGATATGGGCAAAAAACAAGAAAGCAAGGAGAGTAGTACAAGCAAGAAATTGGATTATAAGGCTGATCTACTGCATTTGATGCTATATGTTTTTAATTGGATCAGGATTGATGATTCTTGCTTACTAGAATGCTAGAACTCTTTCCACAGAAAGCTAA
The DNA here is from genome assembly GCA_001517045.1 of Pseudotsuga menziesii. Taxonomy (NCBI): domain Eukaryota; kingdom Viridiplantae; phylum Streptophyta; class Pinopsida; order Pinales; family Pinaceae; genus Pseudotsuga; species Pseudotsuga menziesii. The sequence continues at coordinate 10,789 of LPNX010596250.1, read as the reverse complement.
GGCAGATCCCTAGTCATAGTATAAAAAACTTGAAAACTCCAACTGGTAACCATTCTAAAGATTACACTCTATAGATATGAGCAAAAAATAAGAAAGCAAGGAGAGTACTACAAACAATAACTAGGATTTTCACTATAAGTAAGAAGAGGAGTTGATGTGTTAGAAAACACAATTACAAGTGTTAGAGGGTGGAAACATTTACAAGCATAGTTACAAGAATCAACAGAGTTACTTGAGTAGTCACAATTTTAACTTGGCTTTGGAAAAACACAAGCTTAAGCAAATGCAAGGAAAAAAAACCAGACAACACCAATTTCAACCCCTATTTTTTATTTCTTTTTCTTTTGCATCTTCAATGGTATATAAACTAATTTATCTTACATTTTTTCAATGTATTTGATCCATATGTTAATTTGGATAGTTTATAAAATTGTATCCCAACTAATGGATTTGTTGCAAAAATTGTGTTGTATTTGTACCTCCCCCTTCTCATTTGAAATCCTTGAAATGTTTCCAAGTAGAGTCCCTCTCTCTAAGCATTTTGATAAAAAAAAATTAGCATTGCCTTCAATATTTTGTTATCCCTTCTCTAGTGGTGCTCTTCCTAATGTTAAAAAAGCTAATCTTAGTACAAAAATATGCCAGGCCAAAGTGTAGGAGTTCCACTCAGACACAACAAATACTTGGCAGAAAAAATCATTCAAAGTAAGTATTTTTCTTTCCCTATTTGGCATTTATATTTGACACCTGTGATTTTTTCTATCCACCTGTGCATTGAACTCATGCAGGTATCACACACAAGTTATTAATGGGTCAGGGTCTGACCAATAAGTACTTGCATGCCTCGCTTACTGCTGATGAGTATGACTTGGTGGCAGAAAGTTAGGCTTGAGATCTAGTTAACTCATCACAGCAGTAATGCCAAGCACTGTTCAACGCTGAGGTAATCAAACTCAGACAATTTTTTTCAACTATGCTTCCCAGATTGCTCTTCACAATTTATTTGTCTTAAAATTTTGTTTTTCAATATTCCTTAGCACATAAGTCTTGGACAGTGAAAGATACTTTGACTGAGTTATAGGTTGTTTTATCCTCAATTAAGAAAGGGAAAATACTTGTGCCTGATGGCTCATCATTGGAATTGGGTTTTATGACTTCTCGAATCTTGTAGAAATATCTGTTGGATGTAGTGGAAAAATCAAAACCTTCTAGAAAAGCATTGGGAGCTTTAAAGTTTAAACACAACTTTTATAGATTTTATTCCTAAGAAACAGAAGTGCAACACTTCTGACAACTATAGGCTTATTTGTTTAAGCAATCTCATTTATAGGATTATTCAAAAGAGATCGAAGGGTATTATATTAGGTTTTGTATT
>LPNX010596248.1:0-57645 GCA_001517045.1 Pseudotsuga menziesii | reverse complement strand
TCTGCCAAAACGTCTCGTGAAACCCTAGCTTACCATCAAGCTATTTTCACTATTGAGAACCCCTTTTTGGCCTATTTTCCACCATCGGAGAAGGAGAAGGAGTAGCTCGGAGCTCGGAGCCACCGACATCGGATCAGCGCAACGGACTCCACCAACCTCCTCATCGGAGGTAATATCAATACAATCCACATTACACATTTCTTTATTGTTTTCTACTGCATTTATTTACTGTTATTTACTTTCCACCGCTTTAGCTTTGTTTTCATTTCAGTTTATTTCTTTTTACATCATTGAACTGCTACTAAGGAATCCAGATTCCTTAGTAGGTGCTCATCAGCACAAGCTAGGGCGAAAACCCTAGCTACAATCTTCATTGCCTCCCATGCATGGATTCCCCAATGTTTCCCAAGGTCCTAGCATAGACTCTGCCGAATGAGCCAACGCTGTATTTGGGGCCCAGCCAGTGCAGCCAGAAGTTATCATATAATATAGCCCCCTATGCTTGAAAACAGCAGGTGCCTCTCTATGCTCTCCAACTCAAGCCCTTTGCATGACTTTAGTAACATCCCTGTAGTCTTCTGTCAACTGCACAATATGCAATTCACTATTGTCTTCTGATGAGTAGACAATATAAGCTTGACCATTGTCATCTTTAAATACTGTCATATCTCGGCTATCAAAACCATGTGGCTGTTTGCTGCCAAGATACTAGAATGGCCCAGTGGGGGTGAAACTGACTGCCACTCCAACAGAAGCTTTGGAATAGTTAGCATTGTCAATGTGCATCCACATTACATACTGTTTGTTACTTTCCCTTGATTTCTAACTGAATATTGTGAATGGACTTACTCGCATTACAACAAGTGATTAGGTGAATGTAACAATGATAATTAGTCATGTAACTGATTAAGGGAATAAGGTAACTAGTACCAACCGTATCACTTAAGTAGTAGCTCTAGTTAATTAAGCTGGATAGGTATCATGCTTGAACAACCTTACCAATACTGCACTGCACATGCTTTTATATATATATATTTTTTAAAACAGTCACAAGCGTCGCTTAAGCGACGGTTCCAGATGTCGCTTTTTCGACGCTTAGTCTTAAAATCCATCGCTTATCCGACGGTTTTGTCTGTCGCTCTTCCGACGCTTATTTTAATATCCGTTGCTTCTCCAACGCTTCTAGATGTCTCTTTTTTGACGCTTTTTCTTAATATCCGTCGCTTATCCGACGGCCGTGTTGTCACTTAACCGACGGCATGGAGGTGATTTTCTTAAAAAACTTTCACTACCGTCGAAGAAAAGCTGTCGCTTAACCGACGATTTACATTTAACCGACGGTTACTTAGGTGTCACTTAACCGATGGTTAATCAGGTGTCGGATAACCAACGACAAGTTTCCGACGCTTAAAAAAAAATCAAAGTGTCGTACATGCGACAGGGAAGTGTCGAAAATACGACATGACGGCCGTCGGATTTTTGGTCAAAATGTAGTAGTGCAAGATCCTAAAACCTAAGCTTGTTGGTGCACCCTATAAAAGAAAAGAGTGTAATTCATTGTATTATGCGTTGATTTTAATTGGCTGTATTTAATCAAAGGGAAATGGCCATGCAACTAATGACATTATGACTCAGCAGTGAAATAAATATGCACACCATAACAAACAATGCTAAGTGCAATCTTTGTCAAATGAAAAATAGGGTATGCCACTACATGAGATGCATAAATATATATTCCTTTCCGAATGTCAATGCAATCCTTCCTATATGAAAGCCTAAAAACAACTCTCATCCAAGCAATCCAATGCAAGTACCTCCTCAAATCCATATAAGATGCAACTAAGAGTGCAACTACTTTGTATTTTTCAATATAAAAGAATGAAAAATGCAATAAAAGTCATCTAAAACTCTCAGTCTCTGCAGCAAGTATAAAACACAAGCCCAACAAGACACCAAGACAAAAAGAGTAATGCACTAATGGAAAAACAAAAAGGATAAATGACTAAAACTACTTTCAATGAAAAATAAATGAAAAAGCAGTCTCTGGTCACAAAAGAAGCATCCAACAGACAACATCAGACCCAAGAAATACCCAACTACACTCACAACCCACCCAGCAACTTCCTACAACATCAAACTCACCAAAAGGGAGGATGTATGCGACTGTTTAAAGAATAGCTGCGTATATACGCGACTTTTGCCCAAAAACCTGAGTGTATACGTGGATTTTGGCCAAAAACCTGCGTGTATACGTGACTTTTGGACAAAAATCCGCGTATGTACGTGACTTTTGGCCAAAAACCCGCGTATATAGAGAAGGCAGTGGTAAAAAGCAGGCCAAGGGTCAAACCAATAAAGGGGAGTGTCAATGGATGAACATACTATAAAATGCAACACAAAAACAAGGAGAAACAAAGAGCAAGTCAATAATATCAAGCCCATTGTGCCGATAAAAACCCCCAAATAAAAACAAGGAACATCCCCAGCGGAGTCACCAATTCTGTTACGAAGAGAAATTCCTATGGCTTGGGGTACCACAACAGACAGCTTGACTCTAGAAATCAATCCTTTCCAATATGCAATAGAAATTCAGACCTCGTACCTTATTTCAGATGGTTGAAGTAGATCCCCGTTGAGCTTTCCAATCTCCAGCTTGAATTGATATATTACTTCCTCAACAACAAGTAAACAATACAAGCATACTATATATCATGGTGTTAGATCTATTCTAGCATATATAATCAATAATGTAAAAGCATTTGACATAATCCCATGGATAAAATATTCATTCAAATACACATAACTAGCCATGACTGGCTTGCTCATGACACCAGGTGGGGGAGAGACAAAGGGAATCATGTGGACTGGGGATGATCCCACATAACTCCTGGTTGATTGCATGTGGGGGTGCAGTTGTGGTTGTGACTGTGCGTAATGCTGCTGCTGCGGGTGATGTTGCGGATACTATTGGTGTTGCGGCTGAGGACAATGTTGTGGTTGTGGTTGGGGTTGCGGCTGTGGTTTTTTTTTGGGTGCAGTGATGCTTGATGAGATCATGCACAAGTCCGCAGTTTCATTTTGTGTCGGTGGTGGCGACATTAACGGGAAAGGATCTGTCATGGTGGGATCGGTAAACAACCCAGGGCCCACATTCAACGGTGGGGAGGCTGGTGTGTTTTCAACCATAGTATTAATTGTGGGGACGACATTGGAGTATGTGTTCATCCCTTCCAGCTCAATGGCGGTGATGGTCAGGATAACGTTGGCTGGTGTCGTTAACCCTTGGGGATCATGGTAAATAAGTTGGTCAACCGTCACAATATTCCCTTCATGGGGGAACATCATGAGACGGAAGACAGTTGACGCGACGAATCACATGGCATACATGTAACTCCTCCTGAGGATGAGGTTGTAGTCTAGTTGAGCATTGATGAATTCGATGTCAATTAGGATTGTCTTCTCGACTAATGTGATGGGGACATGAGGGAGGATTCCTTGGGATTTAGTGGGATGTCGATCATAAGCCCGCAGAGTCGTGGAGGACAGTTGCAGAATTGGTGATCCAAGCTTTTTCCAAACCAAGGTAGACATGATGCATGTGGATGCCCCCTCATCCACTATGCATCGGTGCACGACCAAATTCCAGATGGACATCGGGATTTGAAAGGAGATAGTGGAGGGCATGCACGGTTCCCCGTTCTCCATGTCGAATGTGATCAACTTGGAGTTGGAGGGTTCTACTGCCCCCAGGGTGGCTAGTAAGGCTTTACGCTGCATTGGGCACGTTTTAAGTACCTCAAGAGCGGACATGGCGGTTGGTGTTTGGGCCAAATCATCCACAATGCTATAGTTGATTGCAGCTCTAGTTATGGAATTATTGGAAACTTTGCGTATGGGGGGGTGCAAGAATGGGGGTAACTGAAGAGGCAAGTTGACTATCTTAGACATGGATCCTGCTGATGATTCAGCAGGTTCGGTGGTGGTACCGTATTGATTCCATCTAGTTTGCAAGTTGACCTCTTCAGTTGTCATGACTAGCAAGTGGTGGACACTTGTTTCGGCCATGGGAGGTGCCCCCAAAGCATTGGGATTGGGTTGGGGAGGGGGTGCGGTTGCCACCAATCCTTGGAATGGCAGTGGGTTTTGAAGCACCATGGGGGGAGGTTCTTGAGGTGTCGAGTTGGATTGTTCTTGGTTTGTAACGTTGGCAGCCTGTTGGGCCTCATTTCGAATGGACTACTTCGCATGACCCATGAAGGGACACTCGAATGTATAGTGCCCATAGACCTCACAAAGTGTGCATGGTTGGTTTGTGTGCAATGGGGCATTGCGTCTTGGTGCATTTGGTCGCGGGGGGTTCTGGGTTGGCCAGTTTACTGCGGCATTGTTGGAAGGGTTCGGTTGTTGACTGCCTCCCTATGGTTGGTTATTGCCTTGGTTGCGGGACTGGTTGTTTCTAGCTTGCCCTTGTTGATTGTTGGGGGCAGGCTGGTTGGGACGGTTTTGTTGTACGAACACTTGTCCCAACGGAGCAGGTGGAGTGGGGACTTGCACAAGGTTGTACTGGTAGTGCATAGTAGATTTGTGGGGGTGGTGGTGCCACAAATGTGGGCATTTTCCCCACATACTACTGTGTTGGCCAAGCCATGGCCTGAGCTTGCTGCGATGGCACAGGTTGTGCATAATAAGTTGTTGCTCCAGACTGGGACATCATTCTAGCATAGTCTGAAGCTTGGTTCTAGTAAGAAACACTAACAGTGTTGCTTGGTTGTGGTGTAACGGCAAGTGGTGTCGCTCGAGGCTGTGGTTGTTGGGAGACTGACCCTATGATGCCATCCACAGCGTGGGATGCCCGCTGTGCATCGCAGTAGGAGGTACTTGGACAGGGAGCATCTAGAATGACAGTATACAAGTATCCAAACTGGGCATAGATGAGGTCAAATTTTTGGGCCTTCAGTATGGCCTCTTCTTCAGATTGGGGTTCTTCAGATTGGGGACGTTCAGATGCAATGTCCTTTGCGATGGGCGAGAGCAAAGTCTTAAGGAACCAATTCAATAAGATCCTGTCGTCTAGTTGGATTTTGCATAAGCTACGGTGTTGCCGCCACTTGTGGATATGGTCAGTTATGTGAGTGGCATTGCTTTGATAGCAGGATAGTGGGATCTCCACCCCCTTGTCATATTTGACAGGGAGTTGGAAATACCGTAGGAACATGAAAGCTAAGGAGTTGAAGTCGAGGTACTTGTCTTGTGGCAGCTCAATGTACCATTTGGCCATAGCACCTGTAAGGGTGTGTTGGAATAGCCTTAACCTGATGGAGTTGCCTACGATGCTATTGGATGAGCACCATAGGTGGAATGTCATTATGTGGTTTTGGGGACATTCCCCTGCTTTTCCTTCAAACTTGGGGATGTCTGATGGAAGCTTAGTTGGCATGGGTGGCCAAAAAGCTTGGTGGTGGATGGGGTTGTTTGTTAATCTGGCCAAGTCAGGCAAGTTGAGATGAGCCATGAAGGGCAGATTTGACCCCAAATTAATGTGGGATGGGGTTGCGATGGTGGTGGTATTTGCAGGTGCATAGTGCATCTGCACAGCTATGGGTGCTTGCGGTGGCACCATTGCAGATGGGCCAGTGCCCCCAAGTGTTGTGGGTGGGATAGTATGAGTGGCGCGGACACTGCCCCCATGTATGATAGTAGGGGCAATGTAAGTGGATGGTCCATTTCCCCCCTATGTGGCAGGAGGGACAGTGTTTGTGGAGGGGCCACTGCCCCCATGTGTTGCAAGTGGGCAGCTTGGCTGGTCACTATAGGTGGTGGTACCTAACTAATGACAATATGCATGACTGTTATTGGGCCACTTGCTAGGTTGTGCATGACAGGTTGTGATGTGGACATGGGTCCACTTGCTAAGGTTAGGCCAAAAAATGGATCCGGATTTGCACTAGCCAAGGGGCTTGATGGTGCAGTATGGAGGTCTGGTTCAGACTGATATGGGTCTGAATCGGAATCAGAGGCTATGTGGCCCTCTGATGGTGTGGGAGATTGCTGAGAGCAGCTTCGACGGTGTTGATTGAGTGTTACAAATGGTGGTGGTTCGCCTCTTAGGCACGCGGAAGATCATGAAGGATCAATTGTGTTAGATTTATGTCTGAAACTTGGTGGGAATGATGTTTGGACCCCGGTTTCAGTGGATTCCTATTGGCTGAAGGTGGTCACTAGGCCACCAAGACTGCCAGAAGATAGCGCTTGGCTTGTTGCTCACAGGTGTCTCTACTCAATCGAAAGGGGTCGTTGCCCATTTCACTTGGCAATTCCTCTTAGTGTCCAGCTACTTTGGGGTTCCTGTGGTACTCCTCACAATGAGTTTCTGGTCAGAGCCCAAGTACTTCCCACAGTTGAAGCAATCAAGGACTTATGTCCTCAAAGACTGCAGAGTTGTTTGAACTTAGTGTAAATTAGTAAATTTTAAGGCTTACTCAACGTAATGAATTGAGTTGGGTTAATTAGTTGGTATGGTGTATTTGTTTGCTTGTTTTTTCTGGTATTTGGTTGTTGCAATATGGTTTATGAATTCATCATGGTATATTTCATATGGTTGTGTATGCATGCATTGAATAATGAACAAAGATTGTGAACAAATACAGTGATTAACCCTGAATGTTTGCTAGCCTAACTAGATGTCTACCTCTCACTGATATTCCTCTTCAACCAAGAGAAGGTGTTAGGCTCTCAACACAATGGGACTAAGCCCATCTGCAGATCCTCGGGTCACCTCCCGGATGCAAGGTTGGTCAACAGGGAGCACGCTTAGCACTGTGAGAATCCCTCCTTCTCTACCCCCTCTACCTTCCAGGTCACCCAATTTTAGTGGTTTGGAGTAATATCATGGAGTACCTAGATCTATACGAGCTTTCCCTTCGTCGTATCCCAAAATACCCCAGAGGGTGATGACTGGGTAGAGGAGGAAGGGGGAAGCAAGATGGTTAATTTTAAGTTGCTTTTAGTTAGACTAGATTCATTTTATTAAGCCATAATGGTTTACTTAACATTTACACATTGTTCATGAAATAATTTACAGAAATTAAAAGCAAAAACTAAAAATGACCTGCAATGGTGGATAGAGGCGGCTGTGCTGCACTAAGAGTCCTCTGAAACTGAAAATTACTGTCTATTAATCTTAAATTAAAGTTCTGTTTGACAGGCCGCACATTTCTAACCAAATCTAGCGAGGGGGCCGCAAGATTTTTTCAGAAATGAGCGAGGGGGTCGCACAGAATGCAAAAACAGCCACAACCTGAGTTTCTAGGCTAAATTCACTCTTATTGGGGGATTAAGTGTGCCCAAGGCGCACCTGTTTTCCCATTAAGTGCACCCTAGTCTCACCTTTTTCCCCGATATGAGCGCCCTGCTCTGGAATGGGATTTTTTGGTGAGACAGAGTCAGATCTGGACGACAGTAATTGGTACTGGGGTCAATCTAACTTGGTTTTGCCTAGCAGAGGCTTCGACAGTAACTAAAACAGGAAATAAACAGGATTTAAGATAAATTTAACATGAAATTTTTGAAAAACTAGGGCAAAAATTTTAAAAACTTGAAAATAAAAAGTTTGGCCAAGGAATCCTATGGGATCGACTTGGTATGGTCGTCAGTTTTGTAGCAAGGATTTCTCCCTGCTACAAGGGTAGGAATGGCTCCCTTATGCCTATAAGACATAAGGGTAGGTTCCTGCTAATGGTGAAAATGCAGAAAAATGAAACGAAAATAACAGAAGCAGAACAGTAAACTAATCTAAGAACTAAGAACAGAAAACTGAAGCTAAGATAGACTGTAAGCTAAGAACAAAATAGAAAGAAGGAAATGAAGCACTGGTGAACCGCTCAGCAGAAAATGGGTTAGGGTTCCGCCTCCTTGAAACCTGCAAATAAACCTAAGCTACAATGGAAAACCTGCAAAACAATGTTACTGACAAAACCTGCAAATGTAGACAAGGGTTAGAAAGCAAAGCATATTAAGAAGCAAAAAANACCTTCTCTAGTGGGAATGGGCCACCATGCCCTAGCTCATGGGAGCACCTCTCTTGGTTTGGGAGCAATGGCTCAATGGGAATGGAAATGGAGGAGAGGGCCCTGTGGGTGGTTTGAGAGGCAAAGGTCTCAAAGCATCCATGGGCAGCATAACAATAGGCAATGGAAGAAGTGTCTTGAGAGTGACCCCCCACCCTCCTTTTATAGTTTTAGCAAGGGGTTTTAAGGTTTTAAGCCCTTGGTCAGGGCTTTAGCACCTTTTTTGGGATTTTAGCCCCTTCTGCCCTAACTTTAGCCCCTTTTAGGCTTTTAGCCCATTTTTAGGGCTTTAACTCCTAGGGGGCTATTTTGGGCTCCTTTCTGGGGTTTTTAGCCCTTTTCTTCATCCTTAGGCTCTTTTGGAGGGGTAGGGGTCTAATGGAGGGTCTGATGGAGTGATATGAGGGTTGTGAGATGATGTCCTTGGGCGGTGTAGGCCATAGAGAGATATGTGGGGGATTTTTTGGTTAACAGCCACTATAATTGGTTACGAACCTTCACTTGTTGTGTATGGAAGTCTCAAGCCTCTCCTAGGCAAGAAATACCTACTTCATTCAGGAGCTCACATATCCTACTCTTGTTTTCTTGTGATTTAGCTTTACATTTTATAGGTGTATGCTCTGTGCATGTTAGTTTGCCTAGGTTTTGCATAATTAGATCGAGTCTTTTTATTTTTTGAGTCATTATGGATTCCGGTGCAGCACCCCGCCATTCTCGTCATTTAGCAGGAATTTCTTCTTTGAGGTCTCCTCTTCCTTTGGGAGAGAGAACCAGACAGTCTGGGCGGACTACTTATCACTTTGATTCACACACCATGGGTTATCATGAGGATGAGATTCCAGAGATGTCTTCTCCACCTCATGAGGTTGGGGAGGAAGATCGTATTTGAACATATGATGCTTCACATGAATAGCCTTCACGATTTGGTTATGATCCCTCATTCACAGGTCGCTGGTATTGGTTTTCAGGTGACGAGACTCACCATGAAGCCGTAAGCACTAGTCATGTTAGATATGGCATGCCTGATATCCCTGCACCTAATCTGGCACATCATGCTGAGTCAAAATTTGGTCCTAGCACTACACCTGCGGGCACTCCCATTGCTTTCCATGCGGAGATATTTGGGAGCACTAGTCACATTGCACCCTCCATCCCGGTGGTGGAGGCAACTTCACATGTTCATCCTAGACCTAGTGTTTGTAATCCTATACGGATACCAAAACCAAGATGAGTGAACATTGGGAACACCACTTACATTCCTTCACATGTCCCTTTGTCTTCAAACCCTGTTCCTTTGAATTCGTCTTTAAAGTCACATCCTCCCCCTAGTTCATGTGGGCCTTCAGGACGGAATGTCGTTGTTACGAAGAAAATTTCCTATGGCTTGGGGTACCACAACAGACAGAGTAACCGCAAAAATCAATCCCTTCCCAATATGCAAGAGAAACAAAACATCTAACACTAAAGGATCTCGAAACATACCTTATTCTAGATGGTTGATGTAGATCCTTGTTGAGCTTTTCCAATCCCGCTTGTGTTATCAATTTTCCCTCTCAACAATCAGCAAACAAGACAAGCATGCTATATAATTTTGTTAGACCTACTCTAGCACATATAATCAATAATGTATAAGAAATTAAAAGCATCCATGGATTCAATATTAATTTAAATGCACATCATTGGACAGGAAAATATATTTCTATTAATATAAATCAAATATTACAAGAATGACAACCTCTGTTGGCACGTCTGCGAATGAGAGAAACTGAGTCCTTCCCCTGGGCCTCCACCACCTCAATCCTCCATCTCTCGATAGCAAGCTCACAAGCAAAGGCAAAGTTGGGAAGAACAAAAAGTGCTCCAAGGTACAAAGGGATGCTGACTCAAGTATAATCAAGCTACGACAATAATGGACTATAGTTTTCTTGCTCTTCAATTCCTCTTTCTTTCAATGTATCCAAAGGGTTCCTTATATAGTGCTTCAATGGGGTAATGGAAGGTCAAATCCGAGCGATCTCAAGGCATATGGAAGGCCAAAAGACAAGTGACTTGGATCCAAATCAACGAAAACTCCAATACTATTTGGCCTTTTGCACACATCCCAATGTACGTGGGTTTAAGGGTCATATCCACATATATACATGAGAAAGGGTTTGAAAGTCGCATATGGAAAATAACATGTGTTTTTAGGGTTGATCTTGGAAACATCGAAGATACAAAAATAGTCCATGGGGTCCAAAGAGTCTACAGAGGGACATGGAAGGCCATAAATATGTGATCTACCATGTGTTTTAAAATCAGTTGTAATAGATGCCCCCTAATGTGTGAGGTCAGAGTGGTGATACAATGGCTGAACTACATTATAAGTCCATCCCAGAAGTGGAGTGATGAAGAACCAGGTGGAAGAACAAACCATCCAACAATACAGTACAATACAAATATCTTTGAAATTTTTTACCCACTTTCTATAGTTTTGACCGTTTCTGACCATTTCGAACCGTTTTGGACTAATTTGATGATGTAGGAGTCTGTTTTGAGTGCGGTTTAACCGTGGTTTTGACTTGTTCGTGCTGATTTCAGGTATTATGTCTAAACTAGCTTATAGGTTAGGTTTCACATCCATTTTCACTTTGCATGACCTTATGACCATTTCATTATAACCTTAGGTACGAACCCATTCTATCTTGTCACAGAACCTTGTTGCTTTTAGAAGAGACATGATGTGAATGGTAGAGCTTGACCATACATGGGTACCCTAGTTAGCTCCTATTTTGCATTTGGTTTCCATGCCGACATTTTTCCTTTAGGGTGTGGGATTCCTTTGTAAAGTATTTCCATGACTTTGCGCAAGAGCCTCATACTCCTCTTGATCTTTTTGCTGGCCTTTTCCCCAGGACTCCCTTATGTCAAGTTGTAATTGCATTATCATGAGTTTTTCTTACCTTATTGAGCCTTATGCCGACTTCCCTAACTTTGATTATCAGCCATATATCCCGAGCTTGTCTCATGTCTAGCCACGCAGAGCCATTTTATATATCTTTTGCAGCTTGATTCCCCATTTTTTTTGGGAGAGGACTTTCCCCTGAGTGTCGTTATCCTACACATGTTTCCTTGCATTGAGCATAAGTATGTTCCGCTTCTTGGAACTAGTTTGTTTGCCCCTTGACACTCGTCTCCTCCTACATGTAACTATAAAGCACTTTTATTCTTTTTCAAGCTTTTCAAAATATTTGAAAAATTCCAAAAAAATAAAAAAACCAAAAAGCCAGACAGGAAAAGATGTTATCTTTGGCAGCAGTTGAGTCGTGTCCCCTTCGAACATAGCATTGTATATCACATCCATTGGTTGGGTTAATAGTTTGACTTTAGGAGCTGTACTCGTTTCTCTGAGTTTATCTCCACCATCTGGTTAAGCTTCCAGTCCCTATGGAGCCTTTGTTTATGCCTCCTATGTCGCACAGATGTCCCAGTTTTGTATATTGAGTCTATGCTGCCTACATTCAGTCACCATTCACCTTTATGCTCTTGTTCAAAGGAAGTTGAAGCCTGAGTCAGCCATTCCCCAGTATGGTCACCAATTATGTTACGGAGAAAACTTCCTATGGCTTGGGGTACCACAACAGACAGAGTAATCGCAGAAATCAATCCCTTCCCAATATTCAAGAGAAACAAAAGATCTAACACTAAAGGATCTCGAAACATACCTTATTCTGGATGGGTGATGTAGATCCACGTTGAGCTTTTTCAATCCCACTTATGTTATCAATTTGCTCTCTCAACAATCAGAAAACAAGACAAGCATGCTATATAATTGTGTTAGACCTACTCTAGCATATATAATCAATAATGTAAAACAATTAAAAGAATCCGTGGATTCAATATTCATTTAAATGCACATCATTGGACATGAAAATATATTTCTATTAATATAAATCAAAGATTACAAGAATGACAACCTCTGTCAACACGTCTGCGAACCGGAGAAACTGAGTCCTCCACCTGTGCCTCCACCACCTCAATCTTCCATATCTCGATAGCAAGCTCACAAGAAAAGGAAATCTTGGGAAGAACACAAAGTGCTCCAAGGGACAAAGGGATACAAACTCAAGTATAATCAAGCTACAACAATAATGGACTATAGTTTTCTTGCTCTTTAATTCCTCTTTATTTCAATGTATCCAAAGAGTTCCTTATATAGTGCTTCAATGGGGTAATGGAAGGTCAAATCCAAGTGGTCTCAAGGAATATGGAAGGCCAAAAGACAAGTGACTCAGATCCACATCAAGGAAAACTCCAAAACTATTTGGCCTTTTGCACACATCTCGATGTACGCGAGTTTAAGGGTCATATCTGCGTATATACGCTAGAAAGGGTTTACAAGTCGTGTATGGCAAATAACATGTGTTTTTAGGGATGATCTTAGAAACGTCAAAGGTACAAAAATAGTCCATGGGGTCCAAAGAGTCTGCAGAGGGACAGGGAACGCCATAAATATGTGATCTATCATGTGTGGTAAAATCAGCTGTAACAGTTGCTACTAGCCATTTGATGTATAGTATGCAAGCCGTAACTTCTTCCCTCTTTCGAGTGATATGATTTCAGTTTAATAGGAAAATTGTTACGATTGATTAGAAGTAATTCCATAATCTAAGTGTCCATGCATCATCAGGAGCTTCTATCCTGATTATCGATCATTCTCAGCCAGCAACTAGAAGTGTGGGCGTAGGTATGTATCCTTCTCTTATGGGAACCTTTAGTTGTCCTGCGTCCATTCTTATGATTGGGTCTAGTTTTGGTGGGGATTCATCCTCGTTGAATTTAGTGTCTTTTCACACTACCCATATGGAAGATCCTTGGATTCTTCCTTCACTGAGTACTTCGAGTGTGCCCCATGAAACAGATGTGCCATTTCTTGCAACAATGGTGGCGTATCAAGTGAATCTTGATCAGGTTGCAGAGCCTAGTGCTTCCACTTCATGGACAGAGGAGGAGGACCTATATGTGCTACCTGCATGGGCAGTAGAGTCATCTCACTCACATGATTACCTCGATGATGTTTTTCCATCAGATAAAGCTATTCTTGAGGCAATGTCGGGGGTTGAGCAACCTTGGAAAGAGTTGCATCATTGATAATATTTTCTTCCTAAGCTCAATTGTATGGAGTGTGATGAATTTAGGGAGATTATTAGCAAGAAGATTGGTAGCCCCGTGGTTCCATTAATCTCTCCTGGTCAGATGGCTGATGGAAACATGGCTAATTTATCACCAACCATTCCTATCAATATTTCTCATGATCCTGGCAAGGTTGAGAATGTCTACAATGGGGCGGGTTGTTCCCCCGATGAGATCAAGGAGTATATCGAGTTGTTTAAAGAATTTCATGGAATTTTTGCTTGTTCATACGAAGAGATGCCAGGTATCAACCCTCGTATTGTTGAACATGAGATCAAAAAGTATTCGGATGTAAAACCGGTTCGACAATGTTTGCGTACGGTGAATCCTAGAAAAGCACCCGCCATTAAGGCTGAGATAGAGAAACTATTGAAAGCTGCTTTTATCTCTCTAGTTCCCTTGACGGAGTGGGTTTCAAATCCTCTTCCGGTGGATAAGAAGCAGGGAGCGATCCATATATGCACTGATTTCTACGACTTAAATAGTGCCTGTCCTAAGGATAATTTTCCCACACCATTTATTGATCAGATTTTGGATGACTGTGCAGGAAGTGAGGTATTTTCCTTTATGGACGGTTTTTCCGGATATAATCAGATTTAGATCAAGCCCGAGAATCAACATAAGACTGTATTTATTTGTCCCTATGGTAGTTTTGCATATCTAAAGATGCCCTTCGGCCTTAAAAACGTTGGAGACACATTTTAGCAGGCCATGACCTTAATTTTTCACGATCTCAAAACAATTATCGAAGTATATTTGGATGATCTCGCTGCTCACTCTCGTTTGAGAGTGTGTCATCCATATCATTTGAGGTTAGTATTCGAAAGATGTCGTCATTACCAAGTCTGTTTAAATCCTCATAAGTGCATCTTTTGCGTGATTGTTAGTCACTTGCTAGAATTCATCGTATCCAAGGAGGGTATAAGAGTAGATCCCTTAAAGGTTGAGGCAATACTTCAATTGTCTTCCCTGCATAATATTTACACCTTCAGTGTTTGCAAGGCATGGAAAACTTCTTGCGGAGATTCGTGGTCAATTTTTCCAACTTGACTAAAGGCTTTATGTGTCTTTTGAAGAAGGACACCCCTTTTTATTGGGATGAGAGAGCCCAAGAGTCCTTTGATGCTCTTAAGCGATCTTTAGCAATAACCCCCGTGCTTAGTCCACCTGACTATACCCGTGATTTCTTGATTTATGTGGTCGCGTCCATGGAGACAGTTTGTATGGTTTTGGTTCAGGAGGATGAGGAGCTCCATGAGCATACCATATATTATTTGAGCCGAAACATTATAGATGCGAAACTTCACTATTCCCATGTGGAGAAGCTAGCCTTAGCTACTGTTCATGATGTTCATCATTTGAGACATTACATTCTCCTTCGCTAAACCTTGGTCATAGCTCATATCAATCCATTTTAGTTCATCTTCACTAAAAGGATGATTGGGGGAAAATACAATAAATGGATTATCATTTTGCAAGAGTTTGATCTTGAGTTCGTTTTGGAAAAATAGAAGAAATCATCGATGTTTGCAAAGCTTATATCCGATTTTTCAAGTTTGGAGGAGGAGGAGGTTTATGAGGATACTTTTGTCAATGAACATATTTTCCTTATCTCAACTATGGACCCTTGGTATGGGGATATAATTGTATATTTGCAAACATTGAAGGTCCCTACTCACCTTTCACGAGATGAGCGATGACGTTTACGTCATGTAGCTAAGAACTACCTTATAGTGGATAACACTTTGTACCGCCGTGGGGTAGATTCCATTTTGTGTCGTTGTTTAACCCATGATGAGGCTGAGGTTGTACTGAATGATTGATATGGAGGGGCATGTGGTGGTCATTTATCTGGTCTTTCTACAGCCCAAAAAATATTGAGAGCGGGATATTTTTGGTCGTCCATCTTCAAAGATTGCGTTAATGCGGTCAAGAAGTGCCACCCTTGTCAGGTGTTTGCATGTAATATGTGCTCATGTCCAGCCACGTTACATCCTATTGTCAGCACCGGTCCCTTCACCAAGTGGGGGATTGATTTTATGGATTGCAACATAGCTTTAGCTGGGGGGAATCATCACATTATTGTGGCTGTCAATTACTTCATGAAATGGGCAGAGGCTATGCCCACAGTTGAATCCTACGGTGAGACATCTGTGTATTTAATTTTCAACCAGATTATCACCCAGTTTGGCATTCCAAAAGAGCTTGTCACTAACCATGGTAGCCACTTTTAGAATAAAATGATGGTAGAGTTGGCTTCTAAGTTAAGATATAAGCAAGAGCACTCCTCTTCTTATTACCCTCAGGTGAATGGACAAGTTAAAGCAGTGAACAAATCATTTAAGTATATTCTCCAACGAACCATCACACAAAGCAAGACTAATTGCATATTATGTTATATCCTACTTTGTGGGCCTATAGAACCAGGGTTAAGAATGCAATCGGTTTCTCTTCATATCAACTTGTTCATGGAGTGGAGTCAATTTTACGGTTTAATGCGAAATCCCTTCTTTGAAGCTAGTTATAGAGCTTTTACTTGACACTTTCGCATTGGAAGAGCATTTGGTCCTCTTAGAGCAACTTGATGAGCAGCGTTGAGATGCCTTAGTGGCTCTAGAGGTTAACAAGCGTCACGTCAAGATCCAATATGATAAGTCTGTCCCTCCAAGGAGGTTTAATGAAAGTGACTTGGTCCTTTTGTGGGATCAAGCAAAGAAACCTTTAGGGGCAAGGAAATTTAATCCCATGTGGCATGGTCCTCATGTAGTTAA
This sequence comes from Pseudotsuga menziesii, assembly GCA_001517045.1. Taxonomy (NCBI): domain Eukaryota; kingdom Viridiplantae; phylum Streptophyta; class Pinopsida; order Pinales; family Pinaceae; genus Pseudotsuga; species Pseudotsuga menziesii. The sequence goes on along the minus strand of LPNX010596248.1, from coordinate 41,636 downwards.
ACGAGTCTTAGAGAAAGGCTCTTATGAGCTGGTTGATTATGAAGGGACAACCTTGGCGGAGCCTAGAAATGGACTCTATCTCAAAAATACTATGCATGATCTTCAGCCATGGCTAATTATTTTATATTATTGTATAGTTTTGCATTGCATAGTTAGGTTTTCTTATGGTGATCGGGTTTGTTGATTAGCTTTCGTTTCTTATGGCACATGTCAATGGAGTCTTCCGTTTACATAGGATTCACTGATGGTGCTATCCGCCACACTCAAAACTTAGCTTCGGCTGCTTGGGTGATCCATACTTCTATGGGTCAAGCATTGTCCTTAGGAGGCGTATGTTTACGGCCTTCTTCAAACAATGTTGTTGAATATAGTGTCGTCATTGAGTTATTTCGTGATACCATTGCACATGGTGTTCATTCTCTTAATGTACGTCTTGATTCGAAATTAGTGGTTTCATAGCTTAATGGCTTGTATCGCATTAGGAATTCGACATTATTGTGAAGATTCTTACGTGTTATATCGCTAGAAAAAAAATTTGAGAATTTAACATACATTCATGTTCCAATAATTTTTAATCAAGTTGTTGACTCATATGCTAACTATGTGTTAGATTGGATTTTGTTTCATAGACCATAAGCATATCACAAACACACATTTTACACACATGTAAATATAAATAAAATTGATCATCATAAAAGCTTTTTATTAACATCCAAAAAGTGACGTCATAATACATAAGTGTCATATACAAAATTGGGGCTTCCGAGCCACCAAAATAATGATACATAGTCATAAAAAAACGAATACACTCAGGTCTCTCAGCCTGAGGTGGAGGGGGGTTTTGATCATGATAGAGCGCTGCGGCTCTAGATAGCCATCGAAATAGTCAAACCCATGCTCGTGGTACACCAACCAGCTGGTGCTGCATGGCCTCAGGAAAGTCCTCGACTTGCACCATGGGTACCCTATGTGTCCACTCCACATTCGCAACCATGATATCATCTCCTCTTACCCTTCATCGATGACGAGGAAAACCTTCTAGCTTTTATGGTCCTACATCTTCATATACATGACAGATTGTCACTATGTGTCGTCACACCAAAAACATGTCTTTTGAGTCAATAAATCAAAAAACACAAAAAAAATTAAATAATTCAAAACTTAAAAAGTGGGTTTGGGATTCTTTACCTATGTCACCATAAGTTTCTCCTGGTGGTAGGGGCATATCCAGGTCTCCATGGAATTCTATCCCTGCATAGGTATAGTCGTATATGGCGACGATATATCTCCGCCACCATGGAAAGAAGTATGCTGGGTAGGGGTTAGCCACCCTGCCTCCACCCAGTCTGCGCATGACATTCTCCCAACATCGCTGGGATGGATCCCGAACTCCATGTGGAGCAATGTCTACCATAGGGCTTAGACCTGGCACCTGCTCAAAGAAAAGCGTGCTCAGTATACTGCCAAACCCAAAGTTCTGCACCCTTCCCATCTTGCAGTCACTGAGCTTATGTTTCATGTTGCTCAACAACGTCGTACTCCAGTCATATACTATAGGTCGCATGTACTCTACCGCATAGAACATCATTTTTCGTGATGCCTGATGGAGTGAAGCCAACCCTGCAATCCTGCCTAGTACCAAAATTATGGCCTTTAACCCCAGATTCTAGATAGAGTTTGTCAGGATTTGAATCCCAACCTTTTCCGTCTCCAAAAAGCAGTACACAGCTATGTACTCATCTATGGTTAGCTCGCCTCCTGGCCCACGAGATCAGAGGTTCACCATCTCTCCTCATCGGGACACACCAGTGATAAAATATATGTCCTTAACCTCAATGTTGAGAGAAATCCCATCTATTTGAAATGTCTCAGATTCTGTATCCCAATAGTCCACCAGTAGTTGGAGTAGTCTTGGTTTGGCCGTTAGGCTGCCAAGACACCAAAATTTGTATAAGCCACATGCCCGTAATGGTTGTTGGGCCATGAGATCACCTTGCACAACTTCTTCAACATCACCATGCTCTCTTTCTCTCCACTCTAGCACCATCCTACACAAAACCAAAGTTTTGATCAATTTTTTCCCTTGAAAACCTTGTTTGTGGCTCTGTATGTGACTGTTCTTAGAATAACAGCGTATGTATGCAAATTTTGGTGCATTTTCTACGTATGGTGAGCCCTATACGTGGAAAAGGGCCCGATTTCCACGTGGGATGAAACGCCCATGTTGGGATGGATCAAAAAAATAAAATGGACCATGAAAATTCAAAAAAATTACATGAAAATGAAGGAGGAGGGCACGACAATCTATTTGGATCAAACTGGGAGAGATTCCACTGGACGATGCTCCCGGAATTTGCTTCTGAAGTTCTGAGCTCAAATGCACTATGTTGGGTAAAAATTTCAAATGGTATGAAAATTTTTAAATTTTTCACTATTTATAGAAAAATTTTGAAATTTTTACCCACTTTCTATAGTTTTTGACCGTTTTGGATCGTTTGAACTAATTTGATGTTGTAGGAGTCCATTTTGAATGCGGTTTGACTGTGGCTTTGATCCGTTCGTTCCTACTGCAGGTATTATGTCTAAACTGGCATATAGGTTAGGTTTCACATCCGTTTCCATTTTGCATAACCTTACGACCATTTCATTTTAACCTTAGGTACGAACCCATTCCATCTTGTCACAGAACCTTCTTGTTGCTTTTTGAAATGACATGTTGTGAATGGTAGAGCTTTATCATACACGGGTACCCTATTTAGATCATGTTTTACATTTAGTGCCCATGCCAACATTTCTCCTTTAGGGTGTGGGAGTCCTTTGTATAGTATCGCCATGAATTTTAGCAAGAGATTCATACTCCTCTTGACCTTTATGCTGGCATTTTCCTTGGGACTCCCTTGTATATTTCAAGTTGTAAGTGCATTATCATGAGTTTTTCTTTCCTTTTTGAGCCTTATATTGGCTTCCTTGACTTTTATTATCAGCCATATATCCCAAGCTTGTCTCATGTCTAGCCAAGCATAGCCTTTTTATATATCTTTTGCAGCTTGATTCCCCATTTTTTACCAGGATGGGACTTTCCCCCAAGTTTCGTTATCCTACACATGTTTCCTTGCATTGAGCATAGGTATGTTCCACTACTTGGAACTAGTTTGTTTTCCCCTGGACACTCGTCTCCTCCCAGAATTGTAACTATAGAGCACTTTTATTCTTTTTCAAGCTTTTCAAAATATCTGAAAAAGTCCAGAAAAAATTAAAAAAACAAAAAGTCAAACAAGAAAAGATGTTATCTTTGGAAGCAATCGAGTCATGTCTCCTTCGAATAGAGCACTGTTTATTACATCCGTTGGTTGGGTTAGTAGTTTGACTTTAGGAGATGTACTCGTTTTTTTGAGTTTATCTCCACCGACTGGTTAAGCTTCCAGTCCCTATGGAGCCTTTGTTGATGCCTCCTATGTCACAGAGATGTCCCAATTTTATATATCGAGTCTACGCTGCCTCCTTTTAGTCACCATTCACCTTTATGCTCTCGTTCGAATGAATTTGAAGCCTGAGTTGGCCATTTCTCAGTTGTCTTGATTTTGCATGTCGGCCATTCCTAGCACTATTATTGGTTCGTGCACATCTTGTTCGAGTCCTTCCACATTATACAACGTTGTTGAGTACCTCGTGTTGGTTGATGGGGGATGCCTTAATGCCCTCCTTCCAATGGATTCCATCCCATCTACTTCAGATCATTTATTCTGGGATAAGAGTCTAGAGTCATTTGAGTTCCTTGAGACTTATAGTCATTAGTGGTAGGTTATCTCGCCATCGACAGTTTTTGGGAATACATCAATGTCCCCTGATCGATGGATTCTTCCAAGTGTTCGACCTCAACACATTTATTCACACTTGTTATATTGCACTCTTGTACCTTGATTCCTATTTTCATTATCAGCGGGTGATCTCGTGTCTATTAACGGTATACATCAATGACCGGTAATCAGATGATGGACTATTGTGTTTGACCTCGACACCTCTATTTACATAGTAGGACATGTAATCATAGCGGTTTGTGTAGAAGACTTTCTAGATTTGTGGCATTCCACATATGCTACCTCCTTGATCGTGCCATTGTTCATGAGATTTCAGATCTCGTCACTTGATTCCAGTGTATGTCAGATATCTTCATCCATTATGGAGATCTTGATCCATTGTATATCTTCAACTTCCATGGAGATATTGATCCTTTGTATATCTTCATCATGGAGATTCTGATCTATTATATATTGTACGTGGCGATGACCACATATGAGACATTTTGTATATCATGCCTATTCATGGCCATTGTACTCTTATGTATCAGTGACTGCTATATGTGTTTGCAGTCATATGCAGAGTTTGATTATTGTACTATATTGATTGGATGGATGGTTCTTCCACCTGGTTCTTCATCACTCCACTTCTGGGATGGATTTATAATGCATTTCAGCCATCATGTTACCCTTCTGACCTCACACATTAGGGGGCATCTGTTACAGTTGATTTTACCACACATGGTTGATCACACTTTTATGGCCTTCCCTGTCCCTCTACAGACTCTTTGGACCCCATGGACTATTTTTGTACCTTTGATGTTTCCAATATCATCCCTAAAAACATCCATTATTTGTTGTAAACAACTTTTAAATCACTTTCTCACGTATATAGGTGGATATTATCCTTAAACAAGCATACATCGAGATGTGTGCAAAAGGCCAAATATTTTTGGAGTTTTCCTTGATGTGGATCTAAGTTGCTTGTCTTTTGGACTTCCATATGCCTCGATATCGCTCAGATTTGACCTTCCATTACCCCATTGAAGCATTGTATAAGGAACCCTTTGGATACATTGAAGAAGGACAAATTGAAGAGCAAGAAAACTATAGTCCATTGTTGTCATAGCTTGCTCATACTTGATTCTGCATCCCTTTGTCCCTTGGAGCACTTTGTGTTCTTCCCAAGCTTTCCTTTGCTTGTGAGCTTGCTATTGAGATATGGAGGATTGAGGTGGTGGAGGCCCAGGTGGAGGACTCAGTTTCTCCGGTTTGCAAACGTGTCGACGGAGGTTGTCACTTATGTAATCTCTTATTTACTTAATAGAAATATATTTTCCTATCCAATGATATGCATTTAAAAGAATATTGAATCCATTGATGTGTTTAATGGCTTATGTGTCATTGATTATATATGCTAGAGTAGGCCCAGCACTATATTATATAGCATGCTTGCCTTGTTTTACTGTTATTGAGAGTAAACTTCCAAAGCAAGCGGGATTGGAAAAAGCTCAACGGGGATCTACTACAACCGTCCAAAATAAGGTATGTTTCAAGATCCTTTAGTGTTAGATGTTTTATTTCTATTGCATATTGGGAAGGGATTGATTTCTGCGGTTTCTCTATCTATTGTCCCCATAAAAGACTGCATGCCTTTTTTATTATGGGGTAAAGAGATATGTTCCAATGCTAATCCTCTCTAGGTTTATTCAGATCCCTTTTTTTGAAATTAGGTGACCAAGTAGCTTTCCTTCTGTAACAACGAACACACATTTCTTTGGGTTTTTAGAAATGTCAGACTTTCGACAACGTTCAAAAATCTGTTTCAAATGAAACACATGTTCTTCTCTTTTCTTAGAAAATATCGTGACATCATCCAAATAAACCACTACACTTCGTCCAATCAGACAATGAAAAGCTATATCCATAGCACTTTGGAAAGTTTCTCTAGCGTTGATGAGTCCAAAGGGCATTCTTCGATATGCAAAAGTCCCCCACTTAGTTCTAAAAGTGATCTTTAGTCCGTCTTTTTCTGCTACTAACACCTTATTGTAGCCTGAGAAACCATCTAACAGAGAAAACAGCTTAGAGCTTGAGACCATCTGTAATATCTGCTCCATGGGTGGGACAGGGTAATTGTCTTTATCAGATGCACAGTTTAAATTTCTGAAATCAACATAAAGTATGATCTCCCCATACTTCTTTCTTACTGGCACCAAATTTAAAACCCATTCTGAATGTTTGACCTTGAATATGATCTTAGCATCAAGAAGCTTCTTCACCTCACTTTGAATTAGAGATTCTAGTTTGGGGTGCATCTTCCTCAAAGGCTGCTGGAAAGGCTTGATTCCCATTTTGATTGGAATGACATGTTGTATAATTTTAGTGTCATAAGTTTTGAGGTCTTCATATGTCCAAGCAAAGACATCTTTGTATTTCCTGAACAAACTAATAAATTTGCTCCTTTCCCCAGGTGAACAACACTTCCCCAGGTTCACATATTTAGGATCAGCCTCTGGCCCTAGATTTATCAGCTCAAATTGCAAAGACAAACTATGTGTCTTGACATCTGTTGGTCTTCTAAACTTGTTGTCTAGATCGAACATTTGTTCTAATGTTCTGACCCATTTAGGAAAGAAATTTCCGTTCTGGAGGTTTGCTTGATGTTCTTCATCATCTATTATGGATCCTTTGAAGGTTCAATCATTCGTTAGACATTCCAATTTTTTTTATCATCATAAAAAACCATCAGATGTGTGATATTGTCTGGAATAGAAGGCTTGAAAAGCAATTCAATTGAACATCAGTTATTAGTGGGTACTAGCCTTGCATCCGAAGTAGCTAATAGGTCAACTACTGCATTATTTAATCTAGGAATTGAAATGATATTGAATGCATCAAATTTTTTTAGTAAATCCAATACTTCATTTTGATAAACTTTCAAATGTGGTGATATGCAATGAATTTTGTTTCAGACTTGTTTAACAATGATGTCAGAATCTCCATACACTTTAAGATTTTTTACTTTCAATTCCATTGCCTTTTTTAGTCCCTAGACTAATGCCTCATACTCACCAGTATTATTAGTGCACTCAAATTCTAATCTATAGGAAAGGAAATATTTATTATCTTTTTCAGGATCCATCAGGACACAGCTAGCTCCTGATCCTTCCAAGGTTTTGGAACCATCAAAATAAATAATCCAAAATTTATTTTCTACCCCTACTGAATTAGAACTACTATCTATATCTGAAATTGATTCTGCTATATTACAATCAATATTGTCAACCCGGAAAAACTAAAGGAGATCACGCTAGATATCAAATGTGTCACTGGCTTCTTTAGCTTGATAATTTCCCAGTTCAAGCTCAAGGAAATAATTCCCCAAAACAAAGTTCACTGGTTCATTCTTCCCCTCCAACTGTGTTACATTGTGTTTCATTTGAGGCTCCCTCAACACCTTTATCTAATTTTGCAAACCTTTGTAGGGAAACCACAAATGTGACCAGTCAGAGGAAAAATAACCATCTAGTTTTGCTTACCAGTCTCGGCTAAAAACCAACCCATATGTGTTTGGTATGTCTGTTACCACAATGTCTATATACTGGCAAACCCTCTCATCTACCGACAAACGTATCACGACATCTTCCATTTCTCCTATCACTTTAATTGTAGTTCTATCTAATTGGAAAAATTTTCCTATAGTCGGCCTGGATTAACCATTTATTTGCTTGCAGACTGAAAGCAGCATGACATTTACTGATACTCCACAGTCCACCAAACAGTTATGCACGTTGTAATTGAAAATTTCAAAATTAAGTAGGAATGCTGGTGTTCTATATTTAAACTTCCCCCCTATACTTGCTTCACCAATCTCTTCCTCAGATTGGTTATCACTCTGGGGTTTCATTACAGGTGTCTCAAGTGATTTCAACAACTTCTTCTTTTGTTGGGGTAAGTTGCACATTTCAAACAAAGAGATGTTTGCCTTAGTATTTTTAATATATTCTATTATGTCGTATCCCATTTCATGCTTGGTGGAATCCTTCTTGAGATTCTCAACTTTGTTTTCTGCAGACTTCACAGGAATATCAACTATCTTTGGATTCTGACTTGTGATGAAAAACTCTGGTATATTAACAGTCTGAGTATTATTTTTTATGTTCTTCATGTTCTCCTGAAGTTTCTTTATTTTGGGCATTATTGTGTTATCTTCTTTCAATGGGCCCTAACTCCTTGTTGTAACATTTGGTTCTGATATTTTTTCTTCCTTAGTGAATTCTTCATCTTCTATATTAAACAGGGGTGCACAATCCCATAAAGACAAAGTATCTTCTTCTTGTATCTCTGTTGGTTTTTTATCCTTCTCTCGTCCATCGATAGTCTCCGTTAACTTGGAATATAGTAACTGATTCATCACTAAAGTCATCAAATTTATCCACTGTGGGCAATTTTTTTCAGAATGAGGCTGCTGATGGAATGTATAGAAATTGTCCATCCCCACTTCAATTAAGTTCATAGCATAAGGACTATGAGAGGGAGGTATGGATGTACCAATGTCATCTCTCTTTTTGTAATAAGGTTTAAATTGCTCCTTGGACTCATTCTCCTTTTTCATGTCAATTATTTTATTTGAAAGTTTCTACACCATTTTGACTACACCATCTAATTCTTGTGACCACTCATATTTAGTCTTAGTTAACAACAAAGTATTTTTGTTTCCAAAAGTTTTTTCTTCTGATTGTACAGGATATTGGTCTATACTCTCCATTTCGGCTTCCACCTTCTCATCTTCCTCATAAGTTTCTACTAAAGTGGGGTTAACTAATCTTTTGACAAACATGGCCAGGTCCGGACCAAGAGCTGAAGTGTAATACTCAATTAAGGTGTTCTCAGCAAGTTTTATAGTTGTATCAAAGTTGTTCATGTAGCAAGAAAACCTCTGAGTGAAATTATGCACCATTTCTTTCTTTTCTTTCCTGAGGGAAAACAACCCTTTCATTAATGTAGCATGGGTTCTCTAGATTCCATATTTGTTTCTAAACAATCTCTCAAAGGTGTTCCAATTTGGGATCGAGTTTTCCTGCAGGGAAAAATACCATGAGGCTGCCTTACCATTGAGAGTATGAGGGAACAATCTGCAGACTACCTCTTCATGTTCTATTGCTTGTAAACCTTCTAAAGCTAGATAAAAACTTTGCAAATGGTCATCCAAAATAATTTCGTCATTCGGTTCAAAATTGGGCAATGACTTATCAAAATTTTCATGCATGGGATGTAATGGAGGAGTAAGGTTTAGAGGGGATCTATCCCTCCAAAAAGGTGGTGGGTTAAGCTTATTTGCATTCACATTAGCCATGATTCTATGTGGAGATGGACGTGGAGACTAGACAGGGGTTCGGAAAGGTGAGCAGTGAGGGGACTCTGGTCCTAACTGATTTAGAGGTTACACAATCTCTTGCAAGGTTGTTTCTACTAGCAATTCAAAGTCTTCCATTGACACTGAATCTTCATGGTAAGGACGGTCTTTCTTATGAAATTCTCTTCTAGGAAAGGCAGGAATAATGGGTAATCTCTCAATCTTCTTTGCATATGCCCTTGTGATTCTCCTTAAATCATCAACCACCTCATTATCAACGGAATAGAGATACTTTGTGACCTTTTCTTCAGGACTAGGTCTTTGAGGGAAACTAGTTTCAGAACTGTCATCGATGGAATATTCCCAGGAAAATGAATTTCCCCAGCTAGCCATGCACTGGCGGCCCTCTTTCTAGCGCCAAAATTGTTAAGGCCTGGAAAATACCAAGTAGCAATAGTAGGGATTCTCCCCAATAAATGTTCCCAATTATCTCATTATTGTTTTATATGGGGAATCCGTCTAGTTTATGGTCCGGCTACCGTAGGTCAAGTAACGGTTTAAGCTTGTTTTACCGGTTGCATCTCGGTCCACCGTTTAAGTGTATTTTTTGTTTTTTATTTTGTATATGATATGCAAGTTCCTAATCTAAATGAAATCGATAGAGACAACAAAGAGTTCATAATGTGATGCGCAAGTTCTTATTTCTCGCCTTATTACCCCTTTTGCTTCTAAATCATAAACAAATAACAACTTAACTAGTTCTATCTAACCTATCCCTAGGGAGCAAGATTATATTTAATTACGAGTAATGTACTGTAAAACATGCATAAATAATATTACAAGTAGTTGTTCATAATTCAGAATACACAAATACACACAGAAAGATAAACAAAGAGATAGCTCATTATTGGTTAAAACAGTCATCACTCAATATACTGCATAAGTTTCATAAAATAACAGAAAAAAAATTCATAACATGGAAATAATTCATAAGTTAGAACGATCTCACAGTTTGTAGAATAAGCTGAAACGGAAACAATTCAACATTTAACCAATCTACAGCATGCATTTGAAACTTCACAGCCCCTTCTCCAGCAGAAAAATAGCCTTCTTTATTATAAAAGAAAGTAGTTCTCCTTACAATAAACTTCACAAAAAGATAGCATGGAAAAATTCCTTTTCTCCATCGACTTGATCTATATTTATATAATTTAAAATGTCTTTTGGCCTTCCCCGCCCTTTAGGATTCCTTTACAAATCAGCTACAAAAAATGACTTTGTCTCCTAGTGAGTTTGCTAATTTAGGAAAAAATTAAATATTACAAAATATGTATCAATAAAACAAAACATTCTAAGTGGACCCAGCCACCTCATTAATAAACTGCTTCCAGGTATTGGCATCTGTCACTATTGTCTCAAACTTTGATGGCTATAGAAATCTAATAGTGACTTCATGCTTGGAAACTTGAGCTTTTATATTAGCCATCTTGGCTGGAATCAATTGAAGTTGATCTTCCAATAGATGGTTGCGTACTATTGCCTCAGCTATCATATTCTTAAGCACTCTCTCATCTATACTTTTGATTAACTAAATGCCCAGTTCATCCTCCTGCCATCTAGTACATGAGGGGAAGCCAACCAAAATTATACATCTTCCCATCAACCCTACCATACAGCTTGCTCAACATCAATGCTATTATCCTGAAAGGGGTTCGAAGATGGGCAGTCTCATATTCTCCTGACTGTTTGTGTCTGAAGGTCTTCCCCTCAGCCACCATCTTCTTTGCATTGGCTGTATAATCAAACTTCAAACTTAGGACCCACTCCGTTGTTACACTTATCTCCTTTTTCGGTAGACTGTAGGCTGTCGAAATGAACGCAGGTGCGAAAGATGCCACAGGATGACCCTTCTCATCATTTATCATCATTCCTACTGTGTCCATATTGGAAAACACCCACCCAATGACCTCTGCACAGGGAAAAATCTCAAGCCTAGTTGTTATTTTAGTTATCCTAGACCTCAATATGCTCTCATACAGAACTAGGTCTCACAAACCAGTTTCTACCACTTTCCCTTCAACCATCATGGGGTAGATATGACCCCATTTGAGCTCATGCTCTGCTCCTGTAATTGCCTTAGTGTCTTCATACAATATTTCAGTCCTTACCGCTGTCGAGACCTCTACATCTCCCATGTCAGAATCATAATCAACAACCTTAGCCTTCTTTCTCGCCTTCTTTGTCATTATTTCTGCAGTGAGTGGTACCTGTAAAAACATATTTTTCTTAGCATTCATATTTCAAACGATGATTATCAATGTAAACCAAAAAATACGTATGTATATATAACCAGCAACACAAAAACTATAAATTGTCTTACTTTGTTAGTTTCATACATTAAAACCATCAATATGAGGCACAGATCAGAGTTATGGCTAGAGACACACGCTGGATATGGGAAACCACTGTTGAAAACCCTACACTCTTTTTTCTTTAGTTGAAAACCCCCCACTCGGCCCCAGAAATTCCCTCTCACAGGCGCAACAGAGCTTCAAAAAAAATGTGGCGGCGATGCTCTAGGGTAAAACCCAGGCCAAAAATCCTGTAGATGATACCTAAGGATTTTCCACCTATGGGCTTTGCGTAGAGCGAGGAAACCATAGCCCATACCAACACCTAAACCTACAAGGAAACTACCGATTGGCTTCATACCGACACAATTCTCTCCCTCCTGACAAATCATCTTCAACCTAGACGGCTGGGCGAAAACACCTTTGGATAAGTAGACAAGATTTGTAGGCGGGTCTCTACTAGGGAAAACATGAACCGTAATGACCAGAACTAAAATAAACTGGGCTTAACAAACCCCCCTTACAAACCGGCCCAAAACATTACCTAACCACCCCACACATCGACAGACAGCTTCGCAACCCAACCACCAACCAACATAAGGAAAAGGAGAATGGAAAAACCCTACCTAGTAGGTCAGAGGCTATGCACAGTCGAAGAAGACACTTGGAAATGTTACACCACATGAGCTCCATAGTGTATCACCACTAACTGTACATGAAACTAAAACAAAAAAACACTCAGAAGCACTTTACCCTCTTATTTGACTCCGTAATGTAAAAATGGTAAAAAAAACTTCGTATTTGACAAATAAAAAGGCTTTTTTGGGATTTTAATTCGTTATTAAGACTTGCACGTTGGATCCCCCCAATGCCGTTACCATCAAACTCTTCGTGCTAGAAAACAAAATTCATCAAGAGAACCATCCCGATGCGGTGGCTCAATCTTACTCATCCACCCGCTACTGTCGGCTTACAAGTTCACATTTCATCTGCTATCACTCTGTGGCTTGACCGTAAAAATCATATTGGAGAGAAAACATGGATTCATCTACAACAGCGGATACAAACTCAACAATACTCTGCAACGGCGGATCCCACTAGAATTGGATGTTAACAAGAAAATGCCTCTGCTGTAGCAGCATCGCATCGAAAAACACCTCTGCAACAAAATTGCAAAACCACCCGACGTAGTGGGTAAAACTGGAAGAAGCTCCCGCCGTAGCGGCTCCTGGGGATCAAAAAAAAGATGAACCACGAATTCCGCCACCGTAGTGGGCGTGAATTACAAAGCTATTTGTTGTAGTGGGAATAAACGAACGTTGACGCAAAAAGGATAACGCATGCCATAGCAGCTCACAATTGGAAAACAACTCACTATTTTAGCTTGAAGACAATGCACCCATCGCAGCTGCTTGGAAACAAAGAAGGGCCCGCCGTAGCGGCTCCAAGGAAAAATGACCCGCCGTAGTGGCCCACACTCAAAGAAAACTCTGTTGTAGTGGCTTGAAGTTGGAGAAGGATCCGTTGTAGCGGCTCGAACTTAGGGAAACACCCGCTGCAGCGGATCGAAAATCAATTTCTACCTTAGTGGAAAAAAGACTCTATGGAACTCTTAATAATGGACAAACAAGGCAAAGGCTGAAAATCAAAATCAAGTAATCTAAGGAGAAAAACTAAGATCTTTGAAGGGGGCGAAAAAATATTCCCGAAATTTTTTTTTGGGAAATGTTGCAGCAGCAACACCTCCATAGCTTGGACCTTATTTTTTCCTTTTCTGGGCATGGTGCTATACAAAAATTGAGGCTGTAAAAAAAAAAAACAATGTATTAGATCCATCTCAATAGGTCGACATGATAAACTGAAATCAGTCAAGGACAACATGAAATTTTATCAAACCAAACAATTTTACCATGTCATCATGAAACATTTCAACTCGAAACAAAGAAACATTACAGCGAGAGCTGAGCAACAGGCATATGGCTTCTTCATAACATTCCCCTACACAGCTTGCAAGCAAGTAAACCCTAGCTCAAAAACATCCCTTGGGAAAGAACACTTCCAATACACTCGGATGGACAAGAAAGAGCCACGAGGACTATTAAACATAAGAACACCCTACCAAACTCTCGATTGGATAAACATGGCTCTCTTGATCCAAAAAGAAAAACACACTGTCGTAGCTCGAAATAAAAAACGACAAGCTTTAAGAACTCTCTAGACCAGGAATCTTCTACCCTGGCCAATGATGATAACCGCTCCGCTCACACACTGGTGAGAAGGTGTTGCGGCTGCAAATTTTTCCCAAATTTCTAGAAATTTCGGACCCTCCTTTTTTATTTTGTTTGCCCCACTCTGCTACGTGTTTGGATTATTTGAGGCCTTTTTCTTGCTATTCGAGATTTCGTTTGGGTCTGTGCATGGTTTTTTGGACTTTAAGGCTTAGCAGTTTTACTATGTTTATCATTGAGGTATGACACGCAATTGTTATTTGCCGATTTTCAAAGGTCGGCCCGCATTTCATTATTGGAAAATAGACCTCAATTTTTATCTTTATGGAAAGAGTTATGATTTGATCAGAGGCCGCAGGTTGATTGAGTTCCACCGTTGCGGCCCACGAATAGACTAATCGCCCATCGGAATGTTTGTACCGTCACCGATATTCTTTTCATTGTTTCTCCGATGTTGACTAGCCTGCGGATTTTCTTGGCTGTAAGACTTTCGTCGTTGTGGTTGTACAATGCTCTAACTATCTGATGCCTCAGTAATTCCTGCCCCGATGTTTTATCACGATAAGTTTTGATGTGAATTCCGGAACCCCCAGACTGTTAAAATTCTGTTGTTGCGGCTTTACAACGCACTAATCGTCCGATGTCTAGTGTTCCGATCTACAGATGGGGGTTTTTATATGCTCATTTCTAAATCATTTTCCCGCCGGTTGTCATGAGCTCGTCACTTTTTTTTAATAGAGGACCTTCGTGCTTCATATTTTTAGGTTGATGTTTACACGAGAAGGCCCGCTCCATTTTCTTCTCTTGCAGTTTTCATTTGATTGGCATTATGTTTATATTTATTGAAGATAGTTAGAATAAATGATGAATTTTCTTTTGATCGCAGATAGACATGGGAGTTTTTCTCAAATCCCTTTGAAGATTATTACGGCGAAGAAGATGCAGTTGGAGCACAAAGCAGGATAAAAAAGCATAAGGCAGCATAATTGTTGCTCGAGGACAATAAAATAATAATGGTCTGATGAGGGACCGATGAATGGTAGAATGTAATCATTACAGAGAAAGGGCCCTGGCTTTGGTGTTTTGTCAGTCACCTAGCGGTATCCATTTTTATTAAAGTCTTTATTTCAAACGTAACGTGGAATCATGAGCATTGGAAAAACGACAAGGCTGGAGATTGAAACGTTGGTGGGGCAACCGAAAGGTTGAGATGATTCTTGTATAAATGGGAAAAGAGAAAAAGAAAGGGGGATTTTTCCTAGAGAAACTTGTGAACCACTTGTTGTAAGAGGAACTACTTCGTTTTACAATAAAAATTACAAATTTTTGCCTGTTGGAGAAAGTGCTATGTGGAATGTTGAAATATGATAAAATGAACAATGTTGAAGGGGAACTATTTCGTTTTCAGCTGTGTTTCATTAACTGTGAGAGCGTTCTAACTTTCTGAACCTATGTTCTTATTTGAATGCTCTCTGGTTTATTCTGTGATAATTTCCACTATGAGTAATGGATGTTTTAATGATTGACGAGCTATCTTGTCATGTATATCTTTATTCATGTTTATTTGTTTTGATTCTAAGAACAACTATTTGTGATTTCTCTTAACATGTGAATAGTATTACATTACTCATGAATTAATAATCTCGCTCCCTGGGGATAGCTTAGTTATTTTTTGTTTTTCCAGCTGTGTGTGATTTAGATGCGAGAGAGTCTAAGACGAGAGGTAAGAACCTGCGCATCACATTGTGACCACTCCTCACATTCTTCATCAACCTACATCTTAGATAGGCACTTGCACATCATACTTAAAGTCAAAATACAAAAATATACACGGTGGACCGGGCCACAACCGGTAAAACCCTTTGTTTTTGTTACTTGACCTACGGTAGCCAGACCGCAAACCGGACGGATTCCCTACACCAAACAGTCATGGGCTAGCTGGGAACGTTGACTGGGGAGAATCCCTTGCTGTTGTTGCCCGCGAATTTCTAGGACTCAACAGAAGGATAGGGAGTGGTGCAGATGGCGAAAGGCTCGTCTTCCCATGACCCTTCCACTGAAACATACTGACAAGAAAACCCCCGTGGCGAGGGCAGAGGTGATGAATGGCGTGAGGCAGGTAGCTAAAACCTAACGACCTTGTGAGCCAGGGGCGAAGCAAGCAGAAACTGCCGCTAGGGAAAAAACAAACCTTGAAAAGATAAAAAAACTATGAGATAAGGGCAGGAAAACCTAAACCCACTAAGCTAGAACAAACTCCACGCAAGAAAAACGTCAAATTTGACTACGCACAAGGTTAGAATACTACTTGGGGAAATATGACGGGCTGGAGTTAGTGCAACCCTTGCGTAGCTAACTAGATCCACACAGCGACTGAAAGCTCTGCTCATCGAAAAGAAATAAGCTCAAACGGACAAAACAATGACAGTAATCCAACCCTTCGATGGCTTAAAAAGGCATAGCCGCATAAAGTTAATTAATGGCTCGCAGGTGGAACACCATTGGCACCAATTGGAACACTACATTGACAAAGAACTTAAGAGTGTAATCGATGGCCTCCGGCGAACGTTTGGGATGAATCCGACGTTCATCGGGCGGACTCAGGCTTCCTTTACCGGGAATATGTTATGACTCGCATCGGAAAGGAACTATTGGCGGTTAAAACCTCATTTATCCGTGTAGTATCTGATGAACTTTCTGGGAACATATCAGTTAGAATAAAAGTAATCGCACTCGGTAGTTTCAGGTAGGAAACTAGTAGCAATCTGATGCTCATCGAGTAGACACGGTCCTTCTCTTCTGTAAACTAAACTCGCTCACTAGCACAGTATCGACTGGGACTTGGGAAGACATCGGTTGTAAACAAAATGATCATCCAAAACATCGGCCAAGACTCCTGAAGCAGCTTCCAGGAAGACATATTGAAAGTTTCCAAAACGGCGGGCGGATAAGGACATAAACTTCTCTTGATATTATCGAAAAAACTTTCGACAAGATAGTCTACTTCATCGGAAAGGCTGTCAACAAGCCATCCGAAAGGAAAAGGGAAGCTCTCTCCGGTAACATCGGCTCCAAAGGCTAGAGTCTAACAGACGACTCGGTAAACTTGTGTGAGTTTTCTGGAAAGCAAAAGTAAAACGAGGGATCGATAGGCTTAACAAGCATTTCTTTCACTACGTTGGGTAAACGCAATGAGTTCATCCTATACAATGGCTAAAAATAAATGAGCTTTACCTTAAGATTTTTTTGATTTGTAAAAGAAAAACTAAGTCAAGAAAGGAACAAAAGTAGTTTAGGAAGGATTAGAAACTAGAAGTCAAAGGGGGGCCCAAACATGAAATTTTTTTTGAGTAGTGGTTGCAGCAGCAACAGTTTGTTGATGTAAAATTTATATTGCAAGGCATACAATTTGATTTTTTGGATATTAAATTTCAATCATTTGTATCAAAAGTAAAAAATTCCTTTTTTTGGAATATTATATTTTTTCTTGAGAACAAGTGATCTTATAATTTATAAATGGGATATTACACTATTTTTTCTAAAGAGAAAGGAATATTGTTTTTTCCCTTGGAGGAAAAATGAATATTACAGGTCATTACTTCCCAAAGAAGAAATGGTAAAGGGACTTTGTCTTTGGAATATTATAATTTATTTTTCTTAAGAAATAAGGGGTATTGCAAATTTCTTTGAGATATTATAAATTTATGTTTTCTTAAGAAATTAATATTGTTATTAGTAGTTGATTTAATTGGGAATTACACTTTCGCTCCATTAAAGGAGATGCAAAGCTAGTATTATTATTCATATCGGGTGTCTATAATTGTGCAAACTTTGTATAGACATGTAATTCTTAATGTCGATATTTCTGATAGTAATGAAAATAATCATGAAGTGATTAAGGATTATCAGTTATATGTTATTGATTATCATAGACACGATATTTGTTTTGTTCAACATTTTGTTAATATATTTATAGAGAATATTGAGATGATTGGCCACTTCTAAAGAGCATTAGGTGTGGTTAAATGGTTGTGATAGTCATTTTAAATCAACATGATCGTTCTTATGGTTGTTTCTTCTTCATAAGAAAATGGATATTCACCACACATGGAGTTTTTTTTAAACATGAGAAAGAAAAGGAGAACATGATGGTGTTGGGGCTTGCGTAAAATATGCACTAATAGGAAATATCAATGGAGTCATTATGTTTCTCGACTTGTAAATTTGATCGATGTTGTTAACTAGTACAAACAAAATTTAATCCATGAATTCAATGAAAAGATGGTTCATCTCAAAAGGTAATTGTTTTGAAATGAACCTTAATGTTTCTAAATAAAGTTATTTCTATGTTTGTTTAGATGTACATGTGTGTGTTTATATATATATATATATATATATATATATATATATTAAAAAATGATTATTTAATGAAATTTGATTTGCATGAGCTCTATGTTTTTCTCGAGCATATTCTTTTGGGATATTGCAATGGGTGAGGTTGACATATCGATGCCATATAATTGTGCTGAAATCCTTGTAACAAGGGGTTTACACTCTATTAGGAGTGAGAAAATGAGAAATATACACTTAATTAAGAAACAAAAGACTTTTTCTTCTATCTTGCATAAATTGATGATGTAAAGTCCATCAATGAGTGTCAAAACGAAACTAAAAAATTCATCAAACCATGGATACACAAAGAACTAACACCATTTCCCCCATATGGAAATTTGACTAATGCATAGTTCAACAATGAAGGGGGGCTATGATTGACAAGGGTTATGATTCTGTTTCTAATATGGTTAGAGAATGTGATGTCTTTGCTATTGTTGCACTTGAAAATAATCCAAAACAAGTGCATTATTATTTATTGCAATGCACTAGGTTGAAAAGCATGTTGATGTAAGAATTTAAAGATCCCTTAAATTACACATATGCAATGGGTTCAATAGTTTTAATGGGAGATTTCCTTGAAGAAGTAAAGAAGTGTAATGAACATATTATTTTTCAAGACTACCAGCCAAATGTTATATGTTCCTAATATAGTCATTTGGTTATTGTATCTTGAATGTAGTTGAATCAAGTGAAGAGCAAGGAAAAGTCCAAGTGGTGATAATGGAAACTGTCAATTGAAGATCATGATTCTATTCTTGAAAATGTATAACAATTGTAAGGTCATAACATATAACTCTTATATATTGGAATTTGTAGTTTATGGACTTTTTATAATTTATGGCTATGTTAGACCAACCATAGTTTTTGGACTTTAAGGATTTAGTTGTGAATCGATACAACTGATGGTAAAAGACAATTTAAGATGATAATGGATTTTAATTTACTTACAATTTCATATTTTAGTGTAGAAGCAGCGTTACAGGAAGTTGTTCAACCATTGATTCAAGTAGGCCCAAACACCCCTTGTTGTTCTCCTGTGCATACTCATGTTCCTTCACCTCCTCACTCTCCACCCAAACTCATGGCAGGCGTAAATGCAAACCAGCCACCTAACCTGCCAAATCCACCACCGGCTTGGAAAGCCACATCACCCTTGAACTTAATGCCTCCGTTGCATGACTTACCTCAAGCTTTTGAAAAGATGCTACCCAAGTTTGATCCAAGCGAGAAGATGTTAGTAGATGACCATTTACAAAGTTTCTATTTGGAAATAGAATGATTAAGGGCTGGGGAACATGAGGATGTAGTTTGTAGACTTTCCGCATACCCTTAAAGGAGAAGCAGCATCATGGTATTTTGGTTTGCCAGCAAACTCTATCTTGGGTTGGGACACCTTTGAAAGGATTTTTAGAAGTAAATATGCAACCCAAAAAACTCATGCGGCTCTCATGAAAGGGCTGTGTGCCTTAAAGAAAGAAAGAAAAGAGAAGGTCCATAGTTTCACCCAAATATTTGCAGCTTATCTTATGAATTTTTATGAAGCTGACAAACCCTCGGATAAAGTTCTGATTGAGTATTATACTTCAGCTCTAGGACCCGAGTTGGCCATGTTTTCCAAAATGAAAGCCACACCAACGCTAGCAGAGACTTATGAAGAAGCGGAAAGAGTTGAGGGTGAAAAGGAAAGTATCGAAGACTATCCTGAACAGTCGGGAGAGAAAAATGTTGGAAGGAAAGCTTTGTTATTTACTAAGCCTAAAGAGGAGCAATCACTAGATTTCGAAGGAATGGAAAAGATGATGCAGAAGCTCTCTAATAGGATAATAGATTTGGAAAAGGAAAAGGAAACCCAGGAGTTTTATAAACCTTATTACAAGAAAAAAGAAGATAACAATCAATCTCAACCCCCTCCGCACGGCCCTGCATCTATGAACTTAACGGAGGTAGGGATGGATAACTTTTGCACTTTTCACCAACAACCCCATTCTGAGAAGAATTGTCCTCAATGGATAAATTCAATGATGTTGGTTATGAATCAACTGTTGGATTCCAAATTAACCAAGGATAATGATGAAGAAGGGAAATACAACAATAAATCAACAGAAAAACAGGAGGATGAGGCCATGGTTTTATGGGACTGTGTATTGTTGTTTGATGCCGAGGAAGAAAAGGATATGAGATATGAAAATGTCCTAGAAACAAATGTAACAACAAGAAACCAGGGGTTAATTAAGGAAAACAGTCTTATGCTCCCAAAAATTAAGAGACTTCAATAGAATGTTAAGAAATTTTAAAAAAACTCCTCAACTAATAAAATTCCAGAATTTACCTTCACCAATCAAAATCCTAGGCAGATCAACATGCCTACTAAGCCCGATGAAGAAAAGATAAATAATGTTAAACCAAATCTCACAAAACATAAGATGGATTATGACATTGTGGAGGATATCAAAAAGGTAAGGGTGAACATCTCATTATTTGAGATGTGTAATGTTCCTCAGCAGAAAGAAAAGCTATTGAAAGCACTTGAATATCAGAGGAGAAGCTTTCCACTGACAATCAGCCCCAAGGAGAAGAAATTGGTGAAGCAAGTGTGGGAGGTAAGCCTAAATGCAAGACTCCACCTTTTCTCCTTCCTTTTGAAATTTTCAACCACAACGTGCATAACTGCATAGTAGACTCGGGGGCATCAGTCAACGTTATGCCACTGTCAGTCTACAAAAAGATAAATGGGAAACCTAAACCTTCTACCTAGAGGGTCATTCAATTGGATAGAACGAATGTGAAGGTAATTGGGGAAATGGAGGATGTTCTCATTCGCTTATCTTCTAATGATAAGGTATGTCAATTCATTGACATCGTGGTGGCTGACATACCAGAAGCTTATGGACTTGTTTTGAGTAGAGATTGGTCGGCAAAGCTGAGTGGATATTTTTCCTCGGACTGGTCACATCTGTGGCTACCTTATAAAGGAAGCCCAAATCAAATTAAAGTTTTAAGGGAGCCACACATGAAACACAATGTTACTCAGTTCGAAGAAAAAAATGAACCAGTGAATTCTGTTTTGGGAAATTACTTTATTGCACTAGAACTGGGAAATTATCAAGTGGAAGAAGCGAGCGATATGTAAGACGCTCAGCCTGATCTCCTTCGATTCTCACAGGCTAATGAAATCGATTGTAAAATAGTATACTTAACTATAGATGTAGGTATTAATTCACGCACAGTAGTGGTAAGCAATTTTTGGATGCTTTTCTTTGATGGTTCTAAAACATTGGAGGGGTCAGGAGCCGGCCATGTCCTGATTGATCCTAAGAAAAATAAACATTTTCTTTCATGTAGGTTCAAGTTTGAGTGCACCAATAACACAGCTGAGTATGAAGCACTAGTTCAAGGACTAAGAAAAGCAATTGAATTAAAGGTAGAAAATCTGAAAGTGTATGGGGATTCTGAAATTATTGTAAAACAAATTCGAAATCAAATACATTGCATTTCTCCTCATTTAAAAGCTTATCAAAATGAAGTATGGGATTTGCTTAAATATTTTCATGCATTTAACATTGTATCGATTCCTAGACTTACGAATGCAGCAGCTGACTTGTTGGCCACCTAGGCTGCAAGGCTTGTGCCCTCTAATAATCAGTGCTCTGTTGAATTGATTTTCAGGCCTTCGGTTCCATATATGATCACCAATCTACGAGTGTTTGATGATGATCAACAGATTCTAGAATGCCTGACAAATGACGAGACCTTCAAAGGGGCGATTATCGACGATGAAGAGCATCAAGCTGAGCTAAAATTCGATAATTTGATTCCTAAAGGAGTCAGGACGTTAGAGTGAATGTTTGATCTAAACGAGAAATTCAGAAGGCCAGTGAATGTGAAGACTCATAGCTCGTCTCTGCAGTTCAAGTTGATGAATTTGGGGATTGAAATTGAGCCTAAATATGTGAATTTGGGAAAGTGTTACTCCCCAGGTGAAAGGAATAAGTTCATCAGTTTGTTCAAACAATAAAAGGATGTTTTTGCCTAGACGTATGAAGATCTGAAGACATATGACACCAATATTATTTAGCATGTTATCCCCATCAGATCTGGAATCAAACCTTATCAGCAGCCTTTAAGGAAAATGCATCCAAAATTAGAGCCTTTGATTCAGAATGAAGTAAAGAAGCTGTTGGATGCTAGAATTATCTTCAAGGTTAGACACTCGGAATGGGTTTCAAATTTGGTACCGGTAAGGAATAAATCCATAGAAATAAGACTATGTGTGGATTTCAGAAACTTAAAGCACACTTCGGATAAAGACAATTATCCTATCCCATCCATGGAATAGATATTGCAAATGGTTTCGGGTTCTGAATTATTTTCTTTACTTGATGGATTCTTTGGATACAATCAAGTGTTAGTGGCTAAAGAAAATGGACTTAAAACTACATTCAGAACTAGATGGGGGACTTTTGCTTACAAAAGAATGCCCTTTGGACTCATAAACGCTGGAGCTACTTTCCAAAGGGCTATGAACATAGCTTTCTACGAACTGATTGGCCGCAGTGCTGTAGTTTACCTTGATGATATCACAATATTCTCAAAGAGAAGGGAGGAACACGCATTCCACCTAAAACAGATTTTTGAATGCTGCTGAAAATATGGTATCTCACTAAACCACAAGAAGTGCGCGTTTTCCGTTCCCGAAGGTAAGTTGTTGGGTCACATGGTTTCTAAGAAGGGGATATCCATAGAACCTGAGAGGATCAAAGCTATCGAATGAATTCCCTTACCCCATAACAAAAAGGGCATGCAATCATTTATGGGAACAATAAATTTCGTGTGAAGGTTTGTGCCAAATTTCGCTCAAATTGTTAAACCTTTGCAACAAATGGTAAAACAAAGTGTACAATTCAAGTGGACTGATGTAGAGAAGAATGCATTTAGTAAAATAAAGACAGCAGTTGCACACGCACCCTCCCTCAAGAGTCCGGATTTTGACAAAAATTTTATTTTGTACACTTTCGCATCTGACGATTCACTAGCAGCGGTGCTGACCCAGAAGGAAGATGGGGAAGATGAGTTCCCCATATCATTTATGAGCACTGGTCTACAAGGGGCCGAATTGAATTACCCAGCTGTGGATAAACAAGCTTACGCAGTGTTCAAGGCAGTAAAACAATTTAAACCATATATACTTAAGAACTAGACAAAGGTAATCCTTCCACACCTAGCTATGAGGTCTCTTTTTGTACAAAAAGAGTTAGGAGAAATAAGAGGCAACTGGGTAACAGCTCTACAGGAGTATGACCTCGAATTCAAGCCAGCCTGCATAGTTAAAGGGCAGGGATTGTGCAAACTAATGACTGTAAGTAAAGACAATGATCGAGAAGATGAATCTGAATTACATGTGATGGATGTATGTCCTCTTTTGACAGCTCCGGACTCCTGGTATCGAGACCTTGTGCATTACCTTTAGGCGGGATTGTTACCGGAACATTGGAATTCTAAACAAAGAAGAGCCCTGCGTCTTAAATCAACCTCATATCAGATTGTTGAAGGAATATTATTCAGAAAGAATTATGATGGATTTCTCCTTAGATGCTTAGAGAAAGAAGAGGCAAAGAAGGTCATGATAGATTTGCATGATGGGCCAGCTAGAGGACATTTCTTCAAAGATACTACCGCCCATAAAATTCTCAGAGCCGGATACTATTGGCCCTATGCACATGCCCATGTCAAAAAGTGCGACATTTGTCAAAGGTGTGGTGGAAGACAAGTTAAAGCAGCGGGACCATTAAAGCATGTGATGATAACATAACCTTTTGAGCAGTGGGGGATGGATATCATTGGAGAGATAAAGCAAAATTCTTCTCTACAACACAATATTTTGATGGCAACTGATTACTTCACTCGTTGGGTGGAAGCCATTCCGTTGTGCAAAGTGAATGAGGATGCAGTCATGGACTTCTTGCAAGATCATATTATAACCAGTTTTGGAGTTCCAATTTCTCTAGTTTTCGATAACGCTACTTATTTTTCCTCTATTAGATTAACTGCATTTGCTCATGAAAAGGGAATTAAGTTGTATTACTCTGCAAATTATTATCCACAAGGAAATGGTTTGGCTGAATCTTTCAACAAGAATCTGATTAGAATCTTAAATAAGACTATGATAGAAAACCAGAGAAGTTGGCATTCAGCATTACCAAATGCTCTTTGGGCTGACAGGGTCACCCCCAAAACTTCGTTAGGTGTGTCCCCATATACCCTTGTTTATGGAAAAGAGGCCATTCTCCCCCCCAATATCATGCTACCCTCTTCCATAATCTCTCAAGAATCCAGAGGATCATATAATGAAGTCTTGCAGATGAGGATAAATAATCTTTTGAAGGCAAAGGAATCTAGATCCAAGGCCAGAGAACATTTTAAACAACAACAGGAGTTAGTGAAGAGGTGGTTTGATAAACACAAAGCTGGAACAAAATAATTTGAGGTGGGAGATTTGGTTCTCAAGTGGGATCACCCTCATGACGAGAAAGAAAAACACATGAAATTTCAACAGTTATGGATAGGCCCTTTCCAGATTGCAGCAAAGCTTGGCCCCTCAACCTATAAGTTGCAGGATTTACACAGATGGGAAGAGAACTTCCCAGTAAATGGTTTAGTTCTTAAGACTTATTTTTCTTGATTTGATTTGATTTTGTTCCGTTTTGTATATAAATAATTGACTTGTTTTGCCACTTTGATTTGTTCTTTTCCTTTTTGTTTAGAGTGTTTTTCTCCTGATTCCAATAAAAGAAGTGAACTCTTGGTTGCATGGAGAGCATCAGAACCCTTGATAAACTTAGATGTTTTGGGCGTTAGATTGTTTGAATCTATTGTAATTTCTTCTATTAAGTAGTTTTCCTAAAATGTCTATGAACACATTGAGGTCCAGTGTAATCCCTGAAATAACTCAGAATCGAAAGGTCTAGAATACTTTTTCGAGGCCTCATCCATTTTACATCTAAAACGTCCTAGGGGGTGACAGCAAAAGATCCATGGAAAGGAGAGCATGGTAAACAGTATATTATATCTAAATGATCCCATGCCAGGAATTGAAAGCTAAAAGGCTAATAAGAGTTAGAACTCCTAAGAAAGAAAATATTCGTCAAAACAATGTACTGAATTATATGAGTACAGTCTACCTAAAGCTCTTCTCCGTCCGTGAGTTGAAAAGTAAATACGTCTCTCACACAAAAGGACACTATGGATAGAAGAGCCTGAATAAAATTCAGAAAAAAAAGCATATGGAGGACTCCAAAGAGAAATAGGTTCACAAGGCACAAAAGTGCAATTGGCATGGGAATGGGGAACAAACAAATATTTATGTTCACTATGCGTTCCAATCCCATGGCGTCTAAGCTGGAAGCTACCCAAAGATAAAGTTAAAATGAAATCCGCCTACTTAAGCCTAGAAAGAGTTATCCTGACTTTGAGGTTTTGGTTTCCATTCCCAAAAAATTGGATTATCATCAATGATTATGGGTTCATATATGTGACATTATGGGAATCCAGACATCTAGAAGAATTCAGCATGTCGGTTTCACTGCTAAACAGTCTATTGCTCAAGGAGGGGTTTATTCAAAGATTTGGATTGACCAGTGAGCCGCCAATTGTTGCAGCTGCAACTTTTTTCCAAATTTCTGGAAATTTTGGACCCTCCTTTTTTATTTTGTTTGCCCCACTCTGCTACGTGTTTGAATTATTTGAGGCCTTTTTCTTGCTATTCGAGATTCTGTTTGGGTCTGTGCATGGTTTTTCGGGCTGTAAGGCTTAGCAGTTTTACTATGTTTATCGTTGAGGTATGAGACGGAATTGTTATTTGCCAATTTTCGAGGGTCGGCCTGTGTTTCATTATTGGAAAATAGACCTCGTTTTTTATATTTCCGAAAAGAGTTATGATTTGATTGGAGGCCGCAGGCTGATTGAGTTCCGCCATTGCAACCCACGAATAGACTAATCGCCCATCATAATGTTTGTCCTGTCTCTGATATTCTGTTCATTGTTTCTTCGATGTTGACTAGCCTGTGGATTTTCTTGGCTGTAAGACTTTCGTCGTTGTGGCTGTACAACGCTCTAACTATCTGATGCCTTAGTAAGTCCCACCCCGATTTTTTATCGTGCCGAGTTTTGATGTGTATTCCGGAACCCCTAGACTGTTAGACTTTCGTCGTTGTGGCTTTACAGTGCACTAATCGTCCCATGCCTAGTGTTCCGATCCGTCGATGGGGGTTTTTATATGTGCGTTTCTAAATCATTTTCTTGCCGGTTGTCATGAGCTCGTCACTTTTTTTTTATAGAGGACCTTCGTGCTTCATCTTTTTAGGTTGATGTTTATACGAGAAGGCAAGCTCCGTTTTCTTCTCTTTTAGTTTTCGTTTGATTGGTATTATGTTTATATTTATTGAAGATAGTCAGAATAAATGATGAATTTTCGTTTGATCGGAGATAGACATGGGAGTTCCTCTCAGATCCCTTTGAAGATTATTGCGGCAAAGAAGATGCAGTTGGAGCACAAAGCAGGATAAAAAAGCATAAGGCAGCAGAATTGTTGCTCGAGGAAAATAAAATAATAATGGTCTGACGAGGGACTGATGAATGGTACAATGAAATCATTAAAGAGCAAGGGCCCTGGCTTGGGCGTTTCGTCAGTTACCTAGCGGTATCCATTTTTATTAAAGTATTTATTTCAAACGTAACATGGAATCATGAGCATTGGCAAAACGACAAGGCTAGAGATTGAAACTTTGGTGGGGCAACTGAAAGGTTGAGCTGATTCTTGTATAAATGGGAAAATAGAGAAAGAAAGGGGGCTTTTTCCTGGAGAAACATGTGAACCACTTGTTGTAAGAGGAACTACTTCGTTTTACAATAAACATTACAAATTTTTGCCTGTTGGAGAAAGCACTATGTGGAATGTTCAAATATGATAAAATGAACAATGTTGAAGGGGAACTATTTCGTTTTCAGTTGTGTTTCATTAACTGTGAGAGCGTTCTAACTTTCTGAACCTATGTTCTTATTTGAATGTTCTCTGGTTTATTCTGTGATAATTTCCACTATGAGTAATGGATGTTTTAACAGTTGATGAGCTATCTTGTCATGTATATCTTTATTCATGTTTATTTGTTTTGATTCTAAGAACAGCTATCTATGATTTATCTTAACATGTGAACAGTATTACATTACTCATGAATTAATAATCTCACTCTCTGGGGATAGATTAGTTAGTTTTTGTTTTTCCAGCTGTGATTTAGATGCGAGAGAGTCTAAGATGAGAGGTAAGAACCTGCGCATCACATTGTGACCACCACTCGCATTCTTCATCAATATACATCTTAGATAGGCACTTGCACATCATACTTAAAGTCAAAATACAAAAATATACACGGTGGACCGGGCCACAACTGGTAAAACCCTTTGTTTTTGTTACTTGACCTATGGTAGCCGGACCATAAACCGGACGGATTCCCTACACCAAACAGTCACGAGTTAGTTGGGAACATTGGCTGGGGAAAATCCCTTGTTGTTGTTGCCTACGAATTTCCAGGCCTCAACAGAAGGATAAGGAGTGGTGCAGACGGCGAAACGCTCATCTGCCCACGACCCTCCCACTAAAACATACTGACAAGAAAACCCCCGTGGTGAGGGTAGAGGTGACGAATGGTGCGAGGCATGTAGGTAAAACCTGACGACCTTGTGAGTCAGGGGAGGAGCAAGCAGAAACTACCGCTACGAAAAAAATAAACCTTGAAAAGATAAAAAAACTATGAGCTAAGGGCAGGAAAACCTAAACCCGCTAAGCTAGAACAAACTCCCCGCAAGAAAAGCATCAAATTTGACTGTGCACAAGGTTAGAATACTACGTGGCGAAATCTGACGGGTTGGAGTGAGTGCAATCCTTGCGCAGCTAACTAGATCCACACAGCGACTGAAAGCTCTGCTCATCGAAAAAAAACAAGCTCAAACAGACAAAACAATGATTGTAATCCAACCCTCCGGTGGCTTAAAAAGGCATAGCCGCAGAAAGTTAATCAATGGCTCGCAGGTGGAACACCATTGGTTCCAATTGGAACACTGCATTGACAAAGAACTTAAGAGTGTAATCGATGGCCTCGCGCGAACGTTTGGGATGAATCAAACCTTCATCGAGCGGACTCAGGCTTCCTTTACTGGGAATATTTTATGACTCGCATCGGAAAGGAACTATTGACGGTTAAAACCTTGTTTATCTGTGTAGTATCTGATGAATTTTCTGGGAACATATTGGTTAGAATAAAATTAATCGCACTCGGTAGTTTCGGGTAGGAAACCAGTAGCAATGTGATGCTCATCAGGTAGACACGGTCCTTCTCTTCTGTAAACTAAACTCGCCCACTAGCACAATATCGACTGGGACTTGGGAAGACATCGGTTGTAAAAAGAACGATCATCCGAAACATCGGCCAAGACTCCTGAAGCAGCCTCCAGGAAGACTTATTGAAAGTTTCTGAAACGTCGGGCGGATAAGGACATAAACTTCTCTCGATATTATCGTAAAAACTTCCAACAAGACAGTTTACTTCATCGGAAAGGCTGTCAAAACTCCATCCAAAAGGAAAAGGGAAGCTCTCTCCGGTAACATCGGCTCCAGAGGCTAGAGTCTAACAGACGACTCGGTAAACTTGTGTGAGTTTTCCGGAAGGCAAAATAAAAAAGAAGGATCGGTAGGCTTAACTGGCAGTTCTTTCGCTACGCTGGGTAAACGCAGTGAGTTCATCCTATACGATGGATAAAAATAAATGAGTTTTACCTTAAGATTTTTTTGATTTGTAAAAGAAAAACTAAGTCAAGAAAGGAACAAAAGTATTCTAGGAAGGATTAGAAACTAGAAGTCAAAGGGGGGCCCAAACATGAAATTTTTTTGGGGTAGTGGTTGCAGCAGCAACGTCTTGTTGATGTAAAATTTATATTGCAAGGCATACAATTTGATTTTTTGGATATTAAATTTCAATCATTTGTATCAAAAGTAAAAAATTCCTTCTTTTGGAATATTATATTTTTTCTTGAGAACAAGTGATCTTGCAATTTATAAATGGGATATTACACTATTTTTTCTAAATAGAAAGGAATATTGTTTTTTTCCCTCGGAGGAAAAAGGAATATTACAGGTCATTATTTCCCAAAGAAGAAAGGATAAAGGGACTTTGTCTTTGGAATATTATAATTTATTTTTCTTAAGAAATAAGGGGTATTGCAAATTTTTTTGGGATATTATAAATTTATGTTTTCTTAAGAAAGTAATATTGTTATTAGTAGTTGATTTAATTGGGAATTACACTTTCGCTCCATTAAAGGAGATGCAAAGGTAGTATTATTATTCATATCGGGTGTCTATAATTGTGCAAACTTTGTATAGACATGTAATTCTTAATGTTGATATTTCTGATAGTAATGAAAATAATCATGAAGTGATTAAGGATTATCAGTTATATGTTATTGATTATCATATACATGATATTTGTTTTGTTCAACATTTTGTTAATATATTTATAGAGAATATTGAGATTACTGGCCACTTCTAAAGAACATCAGGTGTGGTTAAATGGTTGTGATAGTCATTTTAAATCAACACAATAGTTCTTATGGTTGTTTCTTCTTCATAAGAAAATGGATATTCACCACACATGGAGTTTTTTTTAAACATGAGAAGGAAAAGGAGAACATGATGGTGTTGGGGCTTGCATAAAATATGCACTAATAGGAAATATCAATGGATTCATTATGTT
Organism: Pseudotsuga menziesii; assembly: GCA_001517045.1. NCBI lineage: Eukaryota > Viridiplantae > Streptophyta > Pinopsida > Pinales > Pinaceae > Pseudotsuga > Pseudotsuga menziesii. The sequence goes on along the minus strand of LPNX010596248.1, from coordinate 11,705 downwards.
TCTCGACTTGTAAATTTGATCGATGTTGTTAACTAGTACAAACAAAATTTAATGCATGAATTCAATGAAAAGATGGTTCATCTCAAAAGGTAACTGTTTTGAAATGAACCTTAATGTTTTTAAATAAAGTCATTTCTATGTTTGTTTAGATGTACATGTGTGTGTTTATATATTTTACACTCATTGATGGAATCTACATCATTAATATATGCAAGATAGAAGAAAGAGTCTTTTGTTTCTCAATTAAGTGTATATTTGTCATTTTCTCACTCCTAATAGAGTGTAAACCCCTTGTTACAAGGATTTCAGCACATTTATATGGCATCGATATGTCAAACTCACCCATTGCAATATCCCAAAAGAACATGCTCGAGAATAACATAGAGCTCATGCAAATCAAATTTCATTACAGACTGTATGGCACCTTGCAGTCTGCGACTTACAGACTGTTTTAAGATATGTCTATTTGGCTTAGACTCTTCTTTCTCTAATTCTCTCTATTTTATTCTTTTCTTCTAACTCCCACTGATCCACACACAGCCTAGATCGACTCTTTTACTCTACTACCTGTGCACTTGGCTGCAGGATGACTCTTACAAAACATTTTATGCACTCAACTGCAGTTGTGCGGCTCAAAAAACTTCTCCTATCATACTCCTCTCTGATTTCCTTAAAATACTTCTACTCTTATCGACTCTTAATGAATCTAACCCTTATATAGAATAGGTTCCTCTTCTTTATATAAGTTACAAGACTGCGAAGGGTCGACTGAGTACAACTCAGTATTACAGTCATAAACAACCACAAAATATCTTCTATTACATTAATGACAGTCCATACTGGCCGCAAAACATCCTGCATTACATTAATCACAGACCATAACTAGCCGCGGAAATGCCTTTCAGTTTGTATGTACAGGTCCTGACTAGCTCCAAAACCTCGTCCTTTAGTATTTCGTCGGTTCAAAATCCTACGGTATTGTAACCTTCTTCTTCCCAGCCTTTAGTATTCTACCTGCCATACTCCCACCGACTCTAGGTCCACTTTTCCTCCGTCGCACCATTCCATGTCGCAACTTTCTCTATTTTGTGCTTCACTTCTGTCCTCTACCTGCTTTCCCTCCGTTGCTTGCCTACTTTTCCTCTGTCGTGCTTGTGCTTTGGGTTCTTCCTTGTGCTCTTTCCTGGACCAACATTCCTCTAACACTCACATGCGGCTCATCCCGAGCCACTAAGAAAAACTTATGTCTCTGGCGCAGGCTACGCCATGGGACCAACCTTGTCCTAAAATTCCTTCACAACTCCTTGCATCCAGGAAATCTCTTCCTTGACCTCCTCTGCTTGATTTTCCAGTTGTTCCACACAGTCAAAATTGATATGTTCCGATGGTACATCTTCCAACTCCCGAGTTATCTGGTGGAGCTTCTGCAATGTAGGATGAAGGATTCCTGTAACCCGTTCGGCTTCTGTCTGCTTTGCCGTATTTTCTTCATTAATTTTCTACTCTTAGTCACAGAGAATTTGCACTTGCTGCTGCAATTGGTTCATCTTGGTTACCTTGGCAATCTTTTCTTTGGTGGGAAGCTTTTTCATTTCTTCCTTAACCACGTAATTTTCAAGTCCTCTTGACACACATCCTCTGTAAACTTTGATGTTGTCTCATCTTCCAAAAGCAATCCCCACATTGCGGAGACGACGTCAATTGCTTCTGTGCAAAGCTTTTCTCCCTCCTTAATCTGATCAACAACATTAGATGATATTTTTGTGCGCTCTTCTAACACCTCGGAAGGTGTTTTTGGTTTTTGTTGCGCTTGAAGCTCTTCTACCTATCTTCTGAGATCCGCCGTAATCCTTAATAGTCGACAAACCTTCGTGAATGCATATTCATCTTCACGGCCTTCTTCTACAGGGAACTCTACAACTGCACTTTTTATGGCTTCAGCTACTGCAAGCCTGCTTTGTTCCCACGCCTCAATCTCTTGCTCCTTCTCCCTTAGGATGACCTTGCGCTCTTTCACCTTCCTTGACTTCTTTGTGGCCTGGTAAGCAAGATAATTTTCTCTTATGCGGATTTCTGTTGTGGTTGTATGCTGAATAGAATATACTTCAGGCAATGCTTGCTTCGAGAAGTCTAGCAACAATGTCCCTATCGCCTGGATAACATCATCATACTCTGACGTTCCTGAATCCAATGCTTGCGCCCTTAGTTCAAGCTTGAGGGGCAGCAACATCAGTGGCACGGTAATGTATCAATAAGATCAATGCCATATCTCTCAGTTTTGACTGTGGTTTTTACTTCATTGATAGCCTCAATGAGCCTATTAACATGCTCGACGAACTTGTTGGCCACTTGCATCTGCTGTGTACTAAGACCCTCAAGGCTGGTCTTTGCTACTTCTGCGACAACGTCTGCAAGCAAGCCAATGTCCTCCTTATATAAGCTAACCGTATTAGTCATTTTATTAGCTTTTCGTTTCTTGCACGCATGCATGCACTCCTGCTCCTGTGCTCTCCTTTGGTTCCACACATCCTCTTCAGTAGGTGTGTATTTTCCATCATCCTCATTAGTTTTGTGCTCACTGTTATTATCACCATCATCTTCCTCCTCCAACTGGTTTCCTTGCCTGTCGCCCCCATCATTGCCTTCTTCCTCGCCTTGGTCACTACCTTGACCATTCCCTTGGACATTTCCCTAGTTTCCTCCCTATTCCATTTGCACGTCGACTAAGACATGCCATTCCTCAGGCCAATCTTGGATGACTACATCGACATCCGCACCAGTAATCATAAAACCCATCAGGTGCGCTTGCTTCTCTGGGTCCTACTGCGGCTCAAGAATAACGTTGTGGACACCAACCTGGAGGCTTATGAAAGATGACTATTTTTGGACTGTCGTGCCCCGCAGTCTATGTTGTTGTTTGATTACATATATGAGTGCCAATTGTTCTTTCCAAGATTCCTTCGGACATTCCAAAGTTCAAAGTTAAGAATGGTGAGGATCTTGGAGAGCACATTACCACTTTCCACCCATGGTGCTCTTCGAATTCGTTGAACCATGATTCTGTTCGCTTATGACTATTTCAATGCACCGTCATGGGACCTACGGTGAAATATTATATAGAGTTGTTGGGGGAACATATCAAACCTTTAATTATTTAGCCATGAACTTCTTGAACCACTTTCAGTTGCCAGTACGTTATGATGTTGGTACTGAACTCTTACTGACATTTCGACAAGAAAAAGCCACACATATATCTGACCATAATCAAGAGTGGCATAGACGGAAGAGGTTGATTAAGGAAAACATTCCAACCGAGTTTCTATTGGAATGGTTCCTTAAGTTGTTATTTCCATATAGCATGAAGGATGTTTCGACATCCGAAGTCATGAATGAGGAACAGACTATCTTTTGATCTCAGGAACTAGACTTGATTTACACTCAGTCTGGGATCTTGTATGAGATTATACCTAATGCTTAGTAGTCTAACTTCACGCCTAAGTTTGAACCTGGGCCACAAGCTGATGGAATTGTTGGCTCTGCAAGTACTAAAGTCATAGACTAGGTTACAAATCAAATAAGAAATTTGTCAATTCATCAGTCTGTGATCAGAAAAGCTATGACTTCGTCTAATCCCACTGAAACGACGGATGTGCTCTTAGTACATATGTCAGACCAGAAGGGTAACCAACAGCCAGGACGGAACAAGAAGAAGGGAAGAAACAATCATAGGGGTGGGAATAGGAAAGAGAACGCTAATGATGACAAGAATAGTGGTAATGTTGGGGGGGACAAGCAGTGTAAACGTGAGGTTAAGTCCCCTTGCAAGTTTTATGGGGGAGATCACCTAACTTACTTGTGACCCTGTATCAATGAATCCTCAAAATTCATTGCACAGAGCCTATTTGTGTTAACGGATCCTTTACTGCATAACCAAAACATGAATTCGAGGAATGTGGACTCCGGAAGTGCTTTTAGTGGAAATAAAAACCCACCGAACACAGAAAGTGGCCACGATTTTATCAACATGATGTCAGCTGAAAATGTTGTGATGCATGCTGAAGATTATGGTTCGTCACAACCCAATGTGGGGAAAGAGCCTGCACCTCTTGAGGCTCCTTTGCATATTGACAAGCCTAAAGGTATACCTCCCATTCTTAAAGGAGTCTTAAAGCACTCCATGCAAAATCCTAGTTCTCAATCCTCCCAACACTATTTTACTGTCGAGGATTTGGGTCAGACTCCTTATGAGATGTCAGCTCTTGAATTCCTTCAGACTTTCCCTTCGTAGAGAAAGTCCTTGGTTCACTCCCATTGTCAAAATAAGGGACCATGTTCACTGCCTTTGATGGATGTTCTTCTTGGCCGCATGGTATTCTTCTTTCTCTTCAGGTCCAGTTGGGAGGGAAGACGGTGTCCATCGAAGTCAAGGTGGTTAATGCACCCCTTGACTATAATATTTTGTTGGGCCAAAACTGGATTTTCAATATGAAAGGGGTTGTGTCTTCTCTCTTCCGTGTTATTTTCTTCACTTTTGAATATAGGATTGTCACGATCGAACAACAGTATTTGATAATTCTAGGTAGTCATCATCATCGAGATCCATCGTCTTGGTGTAGGAATGTATTCATCGTTGATGGGGTCCTTTAGTATTTATGCACCAATCTTGACTATAGGTTCCACTATTGGTAATGAATCATCGTCGTCAAGTTTGGTCACATTTAGAACTGCGTATTTGAAGGACCATGGACTCTTTCTTCCCCGAGTGCTTCAGAGGAATATCTTCGACCTACTAAGATGAAAATATCGTTGTCTATAGCAGAGATTACCTATCAAGCTACTCTTGATCCTGTTATAGACCCTAATATTTCCTCTTCGCGGACAGATGAGGAGGACTCTTTTGCGCTTCCCGCTTGGGTAGTTATGTCATCATGCTCACATGACTGTTTCGATGATGTTTTTCCTTCCGATGAAGTGATTCTCGAATCCATGAATGGTTTTGAATGACCCTATAAATACTTGCAGCATCGCTCTTATTTCCTCCCAGAGTTGGAACGGATCGAGTGTGATGAATTTAGGATGACCCTTAGTGAGAAGGTTGGTAGTCCCATGGTCCCATTAGGAACCCATGGTATATATATCGAAGGGAACATGGCTAATCTGTCATCGACTATCTCTATCAACATTTCTCGAACTCCTGGTAAAGTTGAGAACTTTTACATTGGGGCAGATTGTTATCCCAATGAGATTCAGACATACACTAAGCTTTTTAAATAATTTCATGATGTCTTTGCTTGTTCGTATGACAATATGCCAGGAATAGATCCTCGGATTGTCAAACATGAAATCAAAACTTACCCTACTGCTAGGCATGTTTGACAACACTTACGCGCGATGAATCCTAGTAAAGCATCTACCATTAAGGTGGAGATAGAGAAGCTTTTCAAGGCTATATTTATCTATCTGGTTCCCTTGACTGAATGGGTATCCAACCCCGCTCCAATTAATAAGAAGCAAGGAACCATCCGGGTATGTACTGACTTCAGAGACTTGAACAAAGCCTATCATAAAGATAATTTCCTACACCATTCATTGATCATATTTTAGATGAGTGTGTAGGAAGCGAGGTATTTTCATTTATGGACGGTTTTTCAGGATATAATCAAACTCGAATCAAACCTGAGGACAAACACAAGATGAATTTTATTTGTCCTTGGGGTACTTTTGCATACTAGAAAATTCCCTTCGGCCTTAAAGACGCCATAGCCACTTTTAAGCGAGCCATGACCTTTTCTTTTCATGACCTTAAGCAAATTATTTAAGTTTATCTCAACGATTTAGATACTCACTCTCGTTTGAGAGTGGATCACCCAGATCATTTGTGCTTGGTTTTTGAAATATGTCATCGTTATCAAATTAGGTTGAATCCTCAGAAATGCATCTTTTGTGTGAAAGTAAGTAGTTTATTGGGATTCATTGTTTCCAAGGAGGGGATTAGGTTCGATCCTCTTAAGGTTGAGGCAATACTTCGATTGTCTCCCCCGTGCACTATTAGACACCTCTAGAGTCTACAAGGGATGGATAACCTCTTGTGGAGGTTTGTTGTCAATTTTTCTAGTTTGACCAAGGGTTTCATGTACCTTTTGAAGAAGAACACCCCTTTTATCTGGGATGAGCGAGTTCGAGAATATTTCGATGCATTTAAGAAAACCTTGGCATCGCCCCCCTGGTTCTAAGTCCACCCGACTATAGCTGTGATTAATTGTTATATGTGGTCGCTTCTCAAGAGACAATGGAAATGGTTTTGGTTCAAGAGGAAAAAGAGCTCCAAGAGCACTTTGTCTATTATCTTAGCCGAAACCTCATTGATGCTGAGCTTCGTTACACTCACGTTGAGAAGTTGGCCTTAGCTATCGTCCATGCGGTTCAACGGTTGAGACATTACATACTCCTTTGCTAAACTATGGATGTGGCACATATCAATACATCTCAGTTCCTCCTAACCAGATGGATGATAGGGGGGAAATATAATAAATGGATTGTTATCTTGCAAAAATTCGATCTCGAATTTGTTTCGAAAAAATCAAAAAAATTATTGATCTTTATGGAGATCATAGAAGATTTTCCTAGTTTGGACAAAGTTGAGGTCCATGAATATTCTTTTTTTGACAAACATATCTTCCTTATCTCGACCATGGACCATGGTATGGTGAAATTATTGTTTATTTACAGAATTTGAAGGTCCATCCTCACCTCTCACTGGATGAGCGTCGGTGTTTACGACACATTGCTAAGAATTACCTCATTGTCGGTGACACTTTGTATCGCCATGGGGTGGATTCTATTTTGCATTGATGTTTTACTCATGAAGAGGCTAATATTGTTCTTAATTATTGCCACGGTGGGGCTTGTGGTGGTCATTTATCTAGGATTTACACAACCCAAAACATTTTGAGAGCAGGTTATTACTAGTCGTCGATCTTCAAGGATTGTGTTAATGCAGTCAAGAGGTGCCACCCTTACCAGGTGTTTTCACAGAACATTTGTTCGCATCCATCCCTGTTACATCCTATTATCATTGTCGATCCCTTCACCAAGTGGGGGGTTGATTTTATGGATTACAACCCAACTTGAGATGAAGGGCACCATCACATTATAGTGGTCGTGGATTACTTCACAATATGGGAAGAGGCTATGCCTATCATCAAATCCGACAGTGAGACAGCCGCTCACTTCGTGTTCAATAATATCATTACTCGGTTCGATATTCTGAGAGATCTTTTCACTGACCATGGCAAGAAATTCCAAAATAAGATGATGGATGAATTATATTCCAAATTGGGGTATAAGCAAGAGTATTGCTCTTCTTATTATCCTTAAGCGAATAGACAGGTCAAATCTATGAATAAATCCTTAAGTCCATTCTGCAAAGAACTGTCACACAAAGAAAGAACAACTAACACATTATGCTTTACCCTACTTTGTGGGCTTACCGAATCATTGTTGAGGCTGCCACCGATTTCTCTCCATATCAGTTAGTGCATGGGGTAGAGTCTATATTTCCAATTGAATGCGAGATCCATTCTTTGAATCTAGTCGTACAACTCTTACTAGAGGTTTCTGACCTGGAAGAACGTCTGGTCCACTTAGAGCACCTTGATGAGTAGTGTCGAGATGCCTTAGTGGCTCTTGAAGTAAACAAATGTCTCGTTAAGGCTTAATATGATAAATCTTTCTATCCCTAGAGATTTAGTGAAGGTGACTTGGTTCTTTTATATGACCAATCTAGTGAACCGTTAGGAGGCTGGTAATTTCAATTCCATGTGGCATCAACCTTACATAGTTAAACAAGTGTTATAGAAGGGCGCTTATGAGTTAGTGGATTATGAGGGGACAACCTTAGCTAATCCTATAGTATGGGATCCATCTTAAAAAGTACTATGCATAATTCTCAGTCAAGGTTGATACTTTGTATATTATTGTACAAGTGCATAGTTTAGTTTTGGTCTCCTTGTAGTGATTCAGTTTGTTGACATGCTTCCTTTTGTTGTGGAAGATGTCGATAGAGTCTTCGGTATATGTAGGATACGCTGACGGTTCTAGACGCCACACCTAGAAATCAGCTTCGGTTGCTTGGGTGATCTATATGCCTATGGTTCATGTCGTGTCTTCAAGAGGTGTATGTCTCTGTCCATCATCCAACAATGTTGTTGAATATAGTGTCATGATTGAGTTACTACACGATACCATTTCTCATGGTATTCGATCTCTTGAGGTACGTCTTGACTCGCAGTTTGTGTATTACAGTTAAATGGTGTGTATCGTGTTAGAGATCTAAATTTATTACGAATATTCTTATGATTAAGGTTGTTTGAACGAAAATTTGAACACATAACATACATTCACATTTCTAGGACTTACAATCATGTTGTTGATTCTTATGCAAACTACATTTTAGATTGTCATTTGTTGCATAAAAAATGAAGCATATACATCACATTCACAATTAAATACACATTTAAATATAATAAATTGATCATTATAATCTTTCATTTCATATATAGTCCAAAAATGGCGTCATAGTACAAAAATGTCATGGTACAAAATTGGGGCTTTAAGCCACCAAAAAAACACTATGATGTTGATACAAAACGTACATCTAGGCCTCTATATTTGTTAACTAGGGTGATGATCATGAAAACAAACAACAACATTGGACAATTGTCTCAACAATCTAACCCATGCACTGGGTACTCCTATCACCTGCCTCTGCATCGCCTTGGGAAAGTCCTCGACTTGCACCATGGGCACCCTGTGTGTCAAACAGATGAACTTCGTGTGTATGCTCTAGAGCATGCAATCCGCATCTTCACCTTGTATATCATCAACCCATCCCCTCCAACGATGTCGAGGAAAACCATCTAGCCATCTAGGTCCGACATCTGCATGCGCATGATCAGTATTACTACTTGTCACCACCCAAAAACATGTTTTTTTATTTCATTATATCAAAAACTCCAAAAAAAAATTAATAATCCAAAATATAAAATAAAATTCGGGATTGTTTACCTATGTCTCCATATGCGGCACCCTGCGGGCTGGGCATATTTGGATCACTGCGGAAGTCTATCCTCGCATAGGGGTAGTCATCTATGGCCATGATTTTTCTCCGCCACCAGTGGTAAAAGTCAGGTGGGTAGGGTGTGGCCACACACCCTCCCCCTAGCTGTCTCATAACAACTTCCCAAGGAGTCTGAGCTGGATCACGTGGACCATGAGGGGGAATCTGAACTCTTAGGTTGAGGCCTGGTACCCGCTCGAAGAAAAAGGTACTCAGTATGTTGGCAAACCCAAAGTTTCTTGTTCGACCTAACTTGCAGTCAGTCAATTGTTGCTTTATGTTTCTCAATAAAGCAGTACTCTAGTGATATATGGTAAGTCTCATGCACTCGAATGCATAGAAAATCAAAGGCCTTGAATCCTGGTGAAGAGATGCCAATCCATCTATTATAGCTATCACCAACACTATGATCTTGAGGCTGAGACTTTGTATAGAGTTCACCGGAACCTAACTTCCAACCTTCTCATTTTCTGGAAGGAAGTATATTACTATGTACCCATCAATGGTGATCCCACATCCCACCCCTCTAGCCCTCAAATTTACTACCTCACCATGACGGGATAGTCCGGTGATAAAATACACATCTTCAACCTCAAGCCTTAGGGGCATCCCATCCAGCTAAAATGCTTCTGTATCTGGATCCCAGTAGTCGACAATCATTTGGAGAAGTCTTGGTTGAGACCTCAAGCTCCCAACTCACAAAAATTTATACAAACCACATGCTCTTAATGTTTGTTGAGCATCCATGTCACCTTGTACTTCCCCATCCATGTCTTCATCCACACGTTCACACCATTCCAGCACCATCCTGCCAAAAAACAATGAGATTTGATGAGAATCTTCCTTATATTTGGGTATGTATGCACTCATACATGACTTTACCTACTAATAGTCATACGTATACAAAAAATATTTCCACGTATATCGATCCCTATACGCAGTCTGATGACCTGTGACCCACACGGGATGATATGCCCAAGTAGGGGTGCCTCAAATTAAAAAATCAGCCACTAAAAATTGAAATAAAACCATTGAAAATATTGAGTATGGTATTATTATTTACTTGGCTCAGATGGTTCTTGATTTCGTGGCCCTTAGCTCCTGGAATCAATGTTTGAATTTCTTGGCTCAAAACAGCTCAAATGCATTATGTGTGGTGAAAAATCAAAATGGTATGGTAAAACACGAGTTTTTTTACTATTTATAAAATTCTTTTTGAATTTTTACCCACTACCCTATAGTTTTTTACCCTTATTAACTTTTCTGAACTGTTTTTCCTAATGTTGTGGTGTAGGGGCTCAATTCGAGTGTACTTTTACCGAGGCCTTGACCCGTTCGTATCCATTACAGGTATAATTCAGAGCTGGCATATATGATCATTTCTGCTTGCGTTTTTTACATTTATGCTTGCATTTTGCATCACCTAATGACCATGCCACCTTAACTATAGGTGCAAACACACTTCATAATGTTACATAACCATCATACTGCTACTAGAAGTGGCATTACATAAGTGGTAGAGCCTTCCTATTCATGGGTACCCTAGTTAGATCCTGCTTTTTCATTTGGTATCCATGCCGAGATTTTTCCCTTAGGTATGGGAGTCCTTTTGTAGTCATGCCAATTCTTTGAGTGAGAACCTCATATTCTCTCTTGAACTTTATGCTGGCCATTTCCCACAGGGACTCTTGTTTATATCAAGTTGTAATTGCATTATCACGCACTTTCTTGCCTTATTGAGATTTACGCCGGCTCCCCGCTTTAGAGTTATAAGCCATATAGCCTGAGCTTTGTCTCAATCCTAACCAAGTAGAGGCTTTTATATATATTTTACGGCTTGATCATTCCTTACCAGGAGGATAGCTTCCCCCGAGTGTCCTTATCTTACACATGCTTCCTTGCACTGAGCATAGGTAAGTTCCACTTCTTGGAACTAGTTTTATTTCCCGCGACACTCATCTCCTCCTAGATATATATTATAATCACTTTTATTCTTTTTCAATCTTCCTAATCTGAAGAATTCCAAAAAAAACATAAAAAGTCAGACGAGAAATAATATTATCTTTGGCAGCTATCGATTCGTGTTGTCTTCGAATAGAGCATTGTATATTTCATCCATTGGTTGGGTTATTCGTATGACTTTGGGATATGTACTTGTTATTCTTAGTTTTCACCATCGATTGGTTATGCTTCTAGTTCCTATGGAGCCTTTGTTGATGCCTCCTGTGTCACAGGGTTGTCCCAGTTTACATGTCAAGTGGATGCTTCCTATCAGTCACAATATGCCTTATTCTCTTGTTCAAAGGAATTTTTATCCTGAGTCGACCATTCCTCAGTTATCTTGTCTTTGCATGTCGACCATTCCCAACATAGTTACTGGTCCGTTCACATCTGGTTCGGTCAAGTTCTTCCAAATTATCTAGCGTTGTTGTGTACCTCTTGTTGGTCGATGGGGTATGCCTTAATACTCTCCTTCCAGCGGATCCCATTGTTAACACCCAAAAATGGTTAACTACCTCATCTACCCCATTTCATGGCTCATTCGTCCATTTACCTACCACATTTCCCTGAAAATCCCACTAAAAGC